>VDFB02099484.1:0-10503 GCA_007258455.2 Sequoia sempervirens | reverse complement strand
AAAGAAATAAAGAGGAAATCTTCCAGTGAGGAAGATAAGACAAAGAAGAAGGAAAAAACTGACATACCAGCTATGAGAATTGAAGAAGTTGAGAATTTTGTTGTCAAGGATGGAAATCTCAAGCCCCTCTACAAATGGTATGAAATGTTTGATGAATCAGGTCAAAGTATTCTTGAAGAGGCAACAATAAAACATCAAAATATTTTCAACAAAGTTCTTGTTGAAATTATGTTTGTTTTACCTAAGAGTCTATATGATGTTTTGTAGGTGAGAAGAGTAAATGTTAGAACAAAATAAGAGCATATGAGAAAAAGAATTCTTCCAGACTTGTGTCTGGAAATGTCTATTGAGGAGATGAATTCACCCTTGGACAAAGAAAAAAGGGAATTCAAAATAGAAATAAGGGTAAACAAACTTATGATCAGTGAAATTGGTATTGTTGATGATGAAACCAAGAAAATCCAGGAAGCATTTCTATCAAGAAACAAGATCAATGTTGAAGAAGTGAATGTTGAAGATGTTGTATCTAATTCGGTAAATGAGGAGGTGAATGTGGATACTGAGGATAATCAGATTCCTTCTAATGTGGATAACACAGAAGCACCTATGGAAACTGAAGTTCCCAAGGTTGTATTTGTTGAAGAAAAGGAGTCACCAAATGAAGAAGTTGAAGCCCCTAAAGTCAATTAGGAAACTGTTACTATGGAACCAAAGGTTGAAGAAGAAGAAAAGGTTCAGGTTAAGGAAATCCTAGTGGAAGAAAGAGGAATTGCCAAGATAGTAAAGGAATCTTTGGTGGATCAACGAAAGAATTTTATCATGAATTGGTTGAAGGTCCAATCAATATATCCACCTTGTCCCCAATTTAGATAATGAAGGTTGCATCAATTGCACAAGCTAAATCCAGTGATAAGATTCTTAAGTCTCACATGTAGGACAATGAATTATTAAGTCTTGCATCTGGAGTTCTAGAGAAAATTATGCCAACTCATGTTAAGGATCCATCCAATTCCTCTTCTGGTGAATTGAAGAAGTTCATAAATTCTATAAGTACTCATTTTGAGTCTCTTGAAAAATCAGCCATGGTTAAAGTGCAAAAGGAGTTTCATGGAAAAAGATTTAGTTGGTTAAAAGAAGTGATTTCTAAGGATAAAACTCTATTAGCTACTTGTATGAATAATATTCAAGATTTTATATCTAAAGGTGGAAAGGCCTATAAGTCATGTTTGATTTTGTCCAAATTCACTGAAGACAATGAGAAGAAGGTGAATTATCCTGAAAAACAATTGGCTACCATCTCTGATGCTTTTGATCCACTAGCTAGCAATGTTGGTGAGCAAGAAGGTCAAGTAATATCTCTACTTCACAAAATGAGGAGTTTGAAGCATGAAAATGATAGGATTGTAGGAAAATCATGTGAACTTATAGGACTAATTGGTCCAAAGATTGAAATAATGGTGAATGCTTTAAAGGAAGCCAAAGATGCTATGGTTGTTAGTGACCCAATGAATCTAGAGACTATAGAAACTCAATCTCATTTGATTTGTGGTCACATAAAAATTATAGAGAGTTTCAAAAGGGTTTGGGACACAAATTTGAGCATGTTGAAGAGGGATTTTGCAGATATTTTCCAATTTGTGTAAGTTACCAGATCATGCCTGTATAGTTTGAAATTTTGTTATCGTTTTGGTTCCTCAATTTTCCCATTGATGTAAAATGGGGAGACTTGTACAGTGAAAAAATTATATTCATCTTAGACAGAGTTGCATTTCTAAGCTAATATTGAAGATTCTTTTTTAAATTTTGAATTGGTAGTGTAGTTCATGTTGGTACTGATCCAACACTTAGTCATTTTTCACTAAGTGTTGCCATCAATGCCAAAGGGGGAGATTGTTGGCAAGAGACACTGCAAATATACTTTGGTGTTGTCATTGATGGCAACTATCATTCAAGTGATTAGATCTGGCCAATGCAATCACTTCACTCTCACCTGTAGACAAATCAGAGACAATGAGGAAGAACAAAGCATCCGATAGTTTTGTACTCTTCAATTCTCATGTAGATTTTCTATTGTTATTTTGAGTTTTGGATCTTATGGGAGGTTAACTGTATTTTTTGAGTTTCCAAAAATTTAGTGCCCTGGTATCAATTTGTATGCAAGTTTGGAAGTCCAGTTGGATATCTTTCTATTCATCAGTATTTTATGGCCAATTCGGATGATTTTAAGAGTTGCAATTATTTGAGGATTGCCTACTCAAATAATTTTTATGTTTGATCATCTTGATTTGGGTCTAAGCTAAGTTATGACCAACCGTTGTGGGTGCACATTGAATATTATTCATAATTTGATTTGACAGTTGTAATTTTTCTTAAGTTTAATTGAAGTTGACAAGTTGCGATTAAATTCTTAGTCACGGATATATATAAATGATCAATTATATCATTTTGTGTATGTAGAATGTGTTTTTATGTGTGTTGTGAATATCAGAAGATTGATTGAGTGATTTATACATATTTTCACTTATGCATTAAATATTTTGTGGTGCGAGTTAGAGCAGAGTAGAGCAAAAGTGCAAAATCAGCCAGAAGGACAAAAGATTGACTACTAAGCCTAACTAGAAATATAATCAAGCATTTGTAGATGTTATTCTCTCATTTCATTCTCTTGTATCTAGTCCAAATATTTGTAAGGTAGTGTGCCTTTATATTTTGAGCAGTGAGCTCTACGAAGTGAGCCCCGGTCGCAAGTGCATTCTCTTATAGTAAAATTCTTTTGAGTATACTCTCGTATCATATTGTGGATTACATTCACCATTGTTTTTCCCCCATTAAGGCGCTCTACATAAAAATCCTTGTGTAATGGTGTTATGGATTTTGTTTTTGTTTCTACATATTTTGTGGCTGAATGTCTTAAGTGGGTTAAAAATTAGAATAATAAAGTTGATTTTTGCAAAACACTAATTCACCCCTCCCCTCTCAGTGTTACTTGTTTCCAACACATACATGGTAAAAAATAATCCTTGAAGTCAAGTTTGCAACTTGCCACATTCCCTTGATCATTGTATTGTTGTTGAATCAGCACAAGGAGAGGAGATGCCAGTAGGCAATGAAGAAAAGGATCATACAATTTATCTAACTTCCCACACCCTCCATCCCATTGAGTAGGGATATTCATCTTTAGAAAAAGAAGGCTATGAGTATGATGTTGATAACCAAATATACAATGTCCATATGGAAAAATAACAAGTCTTTTCTGATTCTAAAGAAAGTAATGATGAACAATATAAGAAGACCGACTAAGGAAGAGATTAAGAAGTTAACCATTGCTGTAGTGGAGCAGGAAAAAAGAAAATATTGGTTGAGGAACAAAACTATAAATGAAGGTAGGGGTGTTCCAAGAGGGATATTTGTAAAAGATAAAACACATGGAGCACTGAAGGAAATAGAAAATAATCAGCCTAATAAGAATGAACAAAAGCATGTTCATAAGGAGGAAAACAAAGAGTTGTATAAAGACAAGCAAAAGCTTGATCAAACAAGCAAAAAAAAAGAGGAGAATAAAGGAGATTCACTGGAGCAAAAGAAGATCAAAACAAAAGGTTCCTTGTTTTATTTCACACAAGCTTTATCCAGGTAAAGATGCCTATCCCATTACTTGAAATGATGAAAATAAAAGAGTATAGGGATAGTCCTATTCACTTAATATCTAATGGGAGTGATAAAAACATAAACTCTGAGAACAAGGGGACCACTAAGATCAGTAATAAGTAGGAAAAGGTAAAAGTTCCAGAGATTTTTTTAGGTGATGCATTGATAAATCCTCCATTAGTTGATCCATTCTTTACTACATTACTCATAAATAACAAGCTGGTGAGGAATTGTATGATAGATTTAGGTGCTCCTATCAACATCATGCTAGTAGGGGTTATGAAACAACTTGGCATGTGGGTAGACACTATTGGTGGGAAATGCTATGCTATGGATAGTAGGCCTATCCTAGTGATAGGAATTATGAAAGATGTAGAGGTGAAATTGGCTACTTATCCACAAGCAACTTATAATATTGACATAATTGTGATTGATAAACCTCCTCATTTTGGAATGCTTTTGTCAAGACAATGGACAACAACAGTTGGAGGAAATGTATAGTTTGACTTTTCATATGCCACAATAACAATCAATGGTGAAGAGGTAAAGTTATATAGAGAACCAAGGATGAATCAGATTGTGGATTATGTTCCTCAAGAGCAACTAAATTTCTTGTGATGTGGATTTCAAAAGTTTTAGGATAGAGCCTTCCCAGCTTGAATTAGAAAATACTAACCCAATTGATAAGCATGTTTCTAAGGATCAACACGGTGTATAGAAAATGTATTTTGATGGAGCATGTAGTCAGGAAGTCAATGGAGTCAGGGTAGTATTTATTTCACCTAAAGGTACTACATTCAAGTATTCATTCTTGTTGATGTTTGAATGTACAAACAATATAGTAGAGTATGATGCCCTGCTAATTGGTTTAAATATGGCTATCAAACATAAGATCAAACTAATAACTATTCTGGGAGATTCTGAATTGATTATTTCACAAGTTAGGTCAAAATATGCTGCAAAAATCAAGAGGTTAAAACAATAGAGGAATGTTGTGTGGGATATAATTGAATTATTTGATGCTTTCTCCATTGAATGGATAGACAGGTCCAAAAATTTGATGGAATATTTTCTAGCTAATGTAGCCCTGAAAAGAGATGATATCACCTTGGCTGGAGTACCCCAAGTTGAATTCAAAACAAGGCCTATTGTCCCTAATAATATCTATAGTTGGAAATTTTTCAATGATGACACTGATCTCATAAAGTTTCTCCATTTTATAGACTAGTATGAAGCTTAGGAGATTGACTTTAATGCTTTTGTGGAAGAAATAGATGGGAAACAGACTGTGTTTGGAAAAGAAGTTTTGTAGCTTAAAACCAACAAACTTCCCAAAGGACTTGTGGCACTAGAAAGGGTATATGATGGGAATGATCATTATCTCATGAAGTAGACACCAATAAAGAGAGAAAGATGTTGAAGAATTCAATTTGGGGATTGAATTAGCACCCAACAAGGTATATAGTGGAAAGAAAAAAAGTCCAACAATTAGAAGAATGCTAATTGCACGGTTAAGAAAGTACAAGCATGTTTTTGCATGGTCTTATGAGGATCTTAAATAATATAGAGGATCTTTTCTAACATGAGATTCCATTAAAACCAAATACAAAACCATTCAGGAAAAAGCAAAGACCAATCAACCCAACCTGGGAGCCTAAAATACAAAAGGAACTGGAAAAACTCAGAGATGGAGGTACTATCAAGCCCATTAGACATTCAACATGGGTCTCAAACTTGGTCCTAGTAAGAAAGAAAAATGGGGATATTAGACTATGTGTAGACTTCAAAAATTTAAATGTGGCCTCCCTTAAAGATAATTATCCTCTCCCAAATATGGAAGCCATACTGCACAATGTAACAAGATGTGAGTTGTTGTCAATGATGGATGGATTTTCTGGGTATAATCAGGTCAAAGCTAAAGAGTCTGAGCAATACAAGACAACTTTTACTACCATGGGGACATATGTTTATGTGAGAATGCCATTCAGTCTCACAAATGTAGGGGCAACCTTCCAAAGGGCCATGGATGTGGCATTTGCAGACTTGATCAATACTATAATGGTAGTGTACCAAGACGACCTCACTTCTTATTCCAAAAGGTAGATGACCATGTAGAACACCTGGAGAAAATATTTATCAAGGCTTTGAAATATGGTATCAGTCTCAATCCTAAAAAATGTCACTTTGCTGTCACTGAGGGTAAACTTTTGGGGCATATTGTATCAAAAGAAGGGATTAGAAGACCTGAAAGAGTAGAAGCCATAGAAAAATCCCATTCCCAAAACTGTCAAAGCCATTCAATCATTTTTTGGACAAATTAACTTTGTCGAAGATTTGTGTCAAATTTTGCTAAGATTATTAAGTTTTTCAAATTTTCAGGAAAAGATGTAGATGGATAAATAAGATCCAAGAATTTAATATGGAAATTTAGATTACCAAGTTAGTAAGGGGATGGGGCCTAGCCAAACTAATGGCAGAAGAAAACATTGAAACTAACCAAATCTACAATGTAGAAAGTGAGGAGGGTGTAGTTGCAAGCATTGAACATACTCCTTGGTACACAAACATAGTGTATTATCTCAGACACATGAAATTCCCTAAAGGATTGAATGATAATCAGATGAGAACTCTAAAGCTGCAAGCATCCAAGTATGTATTCATAGAAGGGGATTTGTTCTGGAAAAATAGGGATGGAGTGCTATTATTGTGTCTAGATGAATCACATGAAGAGCATGTCTTGAAGGAGATGCATGAAGGAGTGTGTGGAGGTCATTATTCTACCAAAATGACTACACATAAGATTTGCAAGGCAAGCTATTACCGGCCTAAGGTTTGCAATGATTCTTTTTCATATGTAAGGAGGTGTGAAGCTTTCCAAAAATTCTCAGGAAAGAAGAAATATCAAGGAGCCCTACCACTTAGACCTTTGCAATTAGAAGCCCCTTTCCACCAATGGGGAATTGATTTTATTGGGGAAATACAAAAAAATTCAAGTGGAGGACATAAGTGGATATTAGTAGCAATTGGTTATTTCACTAAAAGGGTGGAGGCAATCCCAACTAAACAAGCAACAAGCAAGGTGGTAATAAATTTCTTGATGGAGAATATCGTAACCAGATTTAGTACACCAATAAGGTTGATCATAGACAATGGGATGTGTTTTAGGTCTGATGAATTTAAAAATTTCTGCAACACATATGGTATTATTATTTCTTATGCTGCCGCTTACCACCCACAAGTAAATGGCCAAGTAGAATCCAGTAATAAAATTCTTTTGAAAATTATAAGAAGGCTACTAGACAGAAATAAGAAGGCATGGGATTCAAAGTTGAGAATGGTTGTGTGGGTAGATAGGATTATTGTAAAGAATGAAATTGTAAAGTCTCCATTCGAATTGGTGTATGGGACACAAGTTAGGATGCCATTGCAAAACCATTTGCTAGTTTATAATTTCATCCTTCAGGAAGATTTAGATATTCCAGAACCAATGGAGGAAAGGATGGAGCAACTTGTAGAACTTGATGAAATAAGGAGAATAGAACAAAAGAAAAATGTGAAGTTGCAATCACAGATGAAATACCGTTTTGATAAGAAAGCCAAAGATAGAAGATTTGAGGTGAATGATTTGGTACTAATGTGGAATGCTAGATGTTATAAGGGAAAGAATGGAAAATTTGAAGCCTTATGGTTAGGTCCCTTTTTTATCATTGTAAAAGGAGGGGAGGACTCTTATTATTTGCAAAACATGTCAGGAAAAGAAGAATTGCCAGTACATGGGAAATTTCTAAAGAACTTCTTTTCTTGAAGAACACCAGAGGATTAAGGATTTCTAGTGCATATCCTAAGCATTATACATATCAATACCAAGCTCCTCATCAGAATATGCAAAGCAATGCCATCCCCCATGGAAGTGTAAATTAGAATCTATAGCAAGGTATATATCAGAATCAACAATATGTGAAGAAAAATGATGAATGTTTACATATTCAAGAGAGAAGAAAAAGTATTTTGGATGCCTTTCTTGACATAAGGAGACATAAAGGAGAATCTGGGCACTCTTTGTTTAGCAGAATGGCATATATTTGTAGGAAAATACCTATTAATTTCCCACCTAGTAGGTCTGAGTTCATTGCACAGTTCATGAAAGTATATCAGACCAATTCAATTTATTGGCCTCAATCATGGGCACCAGTTGCTTATAATCAAATAGACGAATGGATTGACATCGCAGATAAGAAAATGTATGAGGACACTATCAATGTTGAATCCAATAGTGGTATCACTAATGAGTATGGAGAAATTGATCAAGAAATATAGCTAGAAGATGAGACATATGCAAGTGAAAATAATTCCTATGATAGCATGCATGAGGAGGATGAAAATATAGAAGGTCTCTCCTACATAACAAATTGTGACTATGAGGGATCCATTGAAAATATAGATTTCGATGATAATCATGGGGATATACAATCAAGTGATTCTTTCATTTCTTATGAAGATCAAGATGAGGAATAAATGGAAGAAGCAATTTCATTTGATAGTGAACACATAGCACATCCAACTACAGTTGAGTACCATGAAGACACATTGGTGAGGAAGAGGTTTGTACACTTAAAAATTGTTTTCAATTTTTTTCAAATCCAATGTATGATGAAGAGATAGAAGAATACTAGATGATATTTTTTCAAGGTGTGCCAAATTTTTTTTTTCTTGTATTTTCAAATCCATTTTATGATGAGAATGAAGTATTTTCTGATAATCGAGATATTGCACCAACTTGTGAAGCAAACGAACATGAGATTGAGGCATTTGAATTACCATTTTTTTATGATAAGAAAAGAGAAGGAAACAAAAACAATGAAATGGAAAAAGAGACATGTTCACTTAGTAGTGAACAAATTTCAGAATTGCTAGCAATGGAGTACCAAAAGTACACACATAAGAAAGATTTAGAGAATTCTTCCCTAGCATTAGTTGGTTTGAATGTGAAAAATAATGATTGTATTAATCATGAGTTTGTGTCACTACCAATTAGTGACATAAAAGAGATAGAATTTTTTTTTAGATTTGATTGTCTCAGAAGATGTGGATGAGACATAATTTTTAGACTTTCAAGAGAAGCATTCAGATTTTCAATTCTTAGTACAACTGGATGATCATTTTACAACACATGATAGTGAGAAAAATAATGTGAAATGTTGCATTGAATATGAATACACTTTGTGTGAAAAAGATGATAAAGATTTATCACATAATAATTAAAAATATGAACTGCAGAGTGGTGTGAGTAACATGAGTCAAGCTAAATACAATGACCTTCTGAAAGTTTTCAATGACATTGACAGGGTAGATTGCATGAAAATCTTCAAAATAAATTTGATGAACTCAAAACAGAGGAAGGTGTCTGATAGAGTAAAATAGGGACCTTTATTTTCGATGGCCTTGTGTCATTAGCTGTGGTGTGGTTTTTCAAAAAACCATGTCAGTTCATGACAGAAAAGAATTTGAATCTGTTGGTAAAACACTTGGTCTACTCTCCCAGAGGTATGAATTATTGCTATGCCCACAAGGGGAATACATCCCTAGGAAGAGCCACTGTTGGAACCTTCAAATTCTAAAAATAATTGAAGATGCCATGTCAAAAATTTTAATACAACACTCAGAACTTAGTTGTAAAATCAGCCTTAGTTGAGCTCTTAGCCATTAATGGATGCAATTTACTTGATTTTTTGACAAGAAATAGTTCAAAAATTGGCACTGAAGTAGTCAAAGGTGTTCAAGTTATTGTAGCATCATTATATCTACAAGATGCACAAAAGGTAATTGAAGGGATACCCAATACAACAACAATTGAGTTTGATCTAAGCAATTATGATCATCTTCTAGAATATATATCTAAGGTTGAAGTTGTAATAACCTTGCTACTTGAAAATTGTCACACAACAGTTGCAAATGCATGTATTGAGCTAAGAAAGCATCTTTTCATTGTGAGATATGTCGATAAAAACATGTCTAATATAAATGAAAGCTAAAAGTGCTAGAGTAACAATTCTATGTAAAATGGGATTGGACCCTGGAATAGATCATATGATGGAAATGAAGATGATCAATCATGCACATCTAAGAAGAGGGAAAATAACATCATTTGTCTCATATTTTTGCCTTCCATCACCGGCTACAACAAACAATCCATTAGGCTATAAGTTCAGTTGGAGTCTTGCAGGAGCTTTAAAGGTAGGTCAGAATCTAGTTGTTTACAATTACAAAGGACAAACTATAAGTGTAAATGGTGAGAATATTTATGATTTGGCAACAAGATTATGCCTCCCTCATCTACCAGTTTTTTCTTTAGAGAGGATTCCCAACCATGATTCTTTGGTGTATGGTGACTTGAACAGTATCATTGATGAAGCTTTTACAATCTTCAAAGCAACAATTTGTTATGAAGGCTTTAATGAAATTATGAGCTCTCTTGCTAGACTTAAATAAAAATAATGCAATAGGTTAGGTCGTTGGATAGGTTGGTCAGTCATTGCAACAGAACATTATGCTATATATTATAAAATATTTTAAAATTATATAATGGAGAAGAATGCATAAATTTGGTGATCCAATTATCATTTCAGTTGTTTGTTGAAATAATTGAAGATACTATCTAGTTGTCTCCAAGGTTGATAGTTCCTTATTATTTAAATTGATGTATCAAGGATATTTTCAATTTATCAAAGCACATTTGCTGCTCTTGTGTGGTTCAATTAATTGGACCCTTCAAGGAAGGATTAAATTCTTTTAATTAATCACAGTAATCTGGAAAAGGTCATTTGGATCAATAAAAACTTGATAATTTCATCCTTG
>VDFB02099483.1:0-24268 GCA_007258455.2 Sequoia sempervirens | reverse complement strand
TAGTTCCCAAGAAAGGTGGAAAATGGAGAGTCTGTGTTGATTACAAGGAATTAAATGCTGCCACAAGAAAATATCACTTTCCACTGCCATTTATTGACCAAGTTCTTGATTCTTTGGCAAGAAATAAATATTTTTCATTTCTTGATGGCTTCAGTTGTTATAACTAGATCAAGATTGCACTGGGAGATCAAGATAAAACCATATTTACCTACCCCTAGGGAACCTATGCATATTTTGTCTTACCTTTTGGTTTGTGCAATGCTCTAGCTACCTTTCAAAGAGCATTACTCAACACATTTTCTGATTTTGCACAAATTAAATGGAGATATATACATGGATGATTTCACCACTTATGGTGAAAGTTATGAGGAAGCTCTTAGTAACTTGGAAAAAATGTTAAAAAGATGTAAGGAACACAATATATCACTTATCAATGAGAAGTGTTTCATGATGATGACACAAGGAATTATGTTAGGACACTTTATATCCAGTGAAGGAATACAGGTTGACCCAAAGAAGATTGAAATTATATCTACCCTACCTATACCACAAAAACAAAAATATGTAAGAAGATTCCTTGGAAGTGCAGGTTATTATGGGAGATTCATCCAAGGTTTGAGAAAAAATGTTGCACCTTTATTTATTTTGTTGACAAAGGATAGTGAGTTTGATTGGACTGAAGGTTGTTAGAGTTCATTTGAGAAATTAAAGGCAACTCTAACTCATGCACCAGTTCTAAGAGGTCCAAATTGGACATTTCCATTTCAAATACACACTGATGCATCATACTTTTCCATTGGAGTAGTCCTAGGGTAGAAAGAAGGGAATAAGGAATATGCAATATATTATATCAACAAAAACCTCCAAAGAGTAGAGTCAAACTACACTGTGATAGAAAAAGAAATGCTTGCAGTTGTCTATGCCATTAACAAGTTTAGAAACTATATAATTGGCTATCAAGTGTTCATACATATAGATCATACACCAATCATATACTTGATGAATAAACCAGTAGTAGGTGGAAGACTTGAAAAGTGGTTATTGTTGCTACAATAATCTAACATAACAATAGTTGACAAGCCTGGAAAGGCTAATGTGTTGTTGATTTTCTATTTATATTGCCTACCCAATCAATAAAAGGGGTGGTTGATGATTCTTTTCCTTATAAGCATATATTTTCTCTAAATGTACACACACCATGGTATGCTGATATAGCTAACTATTTGGTGACAGGGTAGATTCCAGGTTACTTTTCTCTAAGAGAGAAAATACAGTAGGTTCACAAATGCTTCCCTTATTCTTGGATTCTTGGATTTTTATTTTATACTGGCCTATATAACATTATGAGAAGATGTATCAGAGAGGATGAATTGTTTGATATATTGAAAGCATACCATGATGAACCATGTGGTGGAAATTTTGCAACCAAGAGGACAAACTTTAAGATCTTGACAATAGGATATTACTGGCCAACCCTACATAAAGACTTTGTTAGGTATTCTAGAAGCTGTGACTGGTACCAAAGAATGGAAAGACCCACACGAAGTGATGAAATTCCTTTACAACCCCAATTGGCACTGACTCCTTTTGATAAATGGGGGCTAGATTTTATTGGACCTATCTCTCCCAATTCAAATAACAAGGAATACATATTAGTATGCACTGACTACTTAACCAAATGGGTAGAGGTGAAAGCATTTCTGTTTTCCAGAGATGGAAATGTAGCAAAATTCTTATATGAGGATATCTTCACTAGGTATGGTGTACCTAAAGAGATAGTAACTGATCAAGGACCACAATTCACATTGGACCTAATTGCCAAATTGGTGGCAAAGTATCAGATCAGGCATAAGAAATCTACCCCATATCATCCCCAGGCTAATGATCAAGTAGAAGTCACCAATAGGGAGATTGAAAATATATTGAAAAAATTAGTGTAGCTTCATAGGAGAGATCGAGTATCCAAATTACCAAGAGCCATTTAGGCATACAAAACCACATGTAAGACAACTATAGGTTTTACCGCTTATGAACTGGTTTATGGAAAAACAAATGTATTTCCTATTGAATTTAAATACAAAACATTGAGGACAACAGTTGATTTGAGCATGGATTTAATAGAGGCACAAGAGGAAAGGTTGAATTCTTTGAATGGGTTGGATGAGATACACATGGAAGTAGTCCATCATGCAAAAGTGATACAACAACAACGAATGAAATGGCATGATCAGTTCATAAAGACAAAAGAATTCACTGAAGGAGATTGGGATCTGCTATATGACTCAAGGTATAAATATTTCAAGGGAAAATTCCAATCTAGGTGGTTGGGACCTTATGAAATTAGCAAGGTTTACCCAAATGGAGCAATGAAATTGCATACCATTGATGTAGCCTGGTTCTCACTTCTCGTTAATGGTCATAGACTGAAGTTATATAAGAAATCAATGCAACATGATGACTTCATATTTTCACTAATCCAATAATATGGTGCTCACAGTGAACCTGAAATAGAAACTGATTCACAAAGTCCTACATCAGTACTAAGGGACATACCAAGCACGTTTCGTGATCTAGAGGTTGAGTTACACAACTCAACCCCTAAAATCACCCAGACATAATTTCCCATGCTTTAAAAACACATGTACATACAACACATTATTCATGCACATACAACACATTCTCCATGATGTACATACTCTACTCCAGAGGGACCTATTATTTAGTTATTCAACATTTATCGGGACCTATTTTTGTTAGGATCTGAAAAGTTAATCTATCAAATATAGATGGGCCTTGTGCTTGAAGTACTCGTAACAATACTTGTAGATAAACCTACACTACCTTGGAAAAATTGAATTGTTTTCCACACATTCCACTCATATCACATGCCTCATTCATTTCCCAATAAAGCACCCATAGCCAGTCCCACTCAAATCACTGCCACTAACTTTTCATCCACTTTCATGCATTTAATACTGATCAAATCAATTGAACGCCAAAGTGCATGTTTTTCCAATTCCCATTTGTTCCAAGCGATAATTTATATTATGCATATATGATAGGTAACTTATCATAATTAAAATAGATTTCTTTTTGTATTCATTAATATTCTTGATTTAAGTTATGCATGTTAAAAATATTTCACCAATACTTTTCATTATTCTCCCATCACCCCTATCAAGTCATGCATGAAGTGAGCTCACTTCAAGTTAAGTTGGGGGGAGGGGTATTATAGTCATGATTATTCTTGATGTTCGCCACTTTTTTCCACCTAAGTTTGTCAGATATCATTTTATACCATCCTTCTAAAACTCCTAAACATAAAATACCTCTATGTTAATTTTGATAATGTGATTTCTACCCTAAAATAAGCTAAGATAAGAAGATTTTGCACTTGATTGAGCTAAAGGAAAAGGGGTATTGTGAGTTGTAGTATTGGGTATAAGGGAATTTATTTGAAGGAGTAGTAAAATTGGAGGGCTTTAAAAGGTGGTGAAGTCAAGTTTTGAATAGAATTTGAATTTTACAAGGTTGTAGAACAATAGGACAATGGGAGGAGATGTTATACGCAGAGAACCATCTGCGCATAAATAAATATTAGAAGATTTGATGGTTTTACCCCTCTTTTCCAAAGTAGGATGGATGAAATATTTCTTGAAGCTGATAGAGTATGATAATGACATAGCAAGAAATTTTGTAGCAACATTAAAATATGTTGAATCAATAGTGAGAGGGTTGGTAGTAGATGCCTCCAAAATGGCAATTGCTCAAGTCATAGGATTACCTCGAACATGCTCTGAATACCTAGCTTGTGCAAATGTAGTGGTGGAAAGGGAGGAGTTCTGTGAGTGAGGATAAATTCTAAAATCCACATCACAAGGTACAAAGTGACTTTCCCTTCCATTCTTTTGGGGAAAATGCGCTAGTTATATTATTAAATATTTTACTTGTGATGGCCATCACAACCTCTTATACACTGTGCATTTTAAGTTGTTAAATCATTTACAACATGAAAAATTGGTGAATGTACCTATTTTTTTGTATAACATGTTGAAGAGAATGACAATGAATATTAGGGGAAAAAAATGGACACCACACTGTCTCATAATTGCTTGATAATCCTACAAGCTAAAAGAAGTTTGAGAATTCAACACCCACAAGGTTAATTGGGATGATTTAAAAAATTGTAAGGATATCACTGAGTTTCTTGAGGCACCTGAAGTAGAGGATTAACCTCAACTTGGGTCTAAACCAAAAATTGAACCTAAGCAAAATGAACCTGAGAGAGGAAATTCTCATGTTACACCGTTAGCTTCACCTACTCGTAGCCATAGCGGGTTTGAACAACATGATATATTAGAACATATTCTGGTGGTAACAAAATATCCCTCATCATCTCAAAACCCTAGATCTAAAAGAAGTACTATATCGACATCTTCTAAAGGGAAAAAGAAGAAGAAAGGTGTTGAGAAGTAGAAAAATGTTGTAAAGGAAGGGGTAGAGAAGAAAAAGGGGAATGAAAGAAAGAAAAGGAGAAAATTTACACAAGAAAATATTACTCCCCAATGCTCAGGTAGGTTGAGAAGGCATAATGTTGAAAAGAGAAGCATGGAAGAGCATAAACAAGAAGAAAGAAATGAAGGACAACAAGATCAAGATGCAATGATGATAGATACAAACATAGATAGGGAAAGAGATGTCCCTGAAGATGTTTTGTTGATATTCCTAAAAATTTTAATGTGCCTATTAGAAAAATAAGGTATATTTCATCTTCCTCTAACTCTGATTCAGAGGATATCTTTATTGCAAAGAAAACAAGAAAAGCAGTCCCCAGTAGCCCCAATAGGGAAATTTTTGATATTATAAGGGATGATGATGATTCAAATTTTGAAGAAAAGGAATAATTGTTAGAAGATAGAAATATAAGAAAAGAGCTCCAAGAATCTCTTGAAAAAATAGAACAACTAGAAGCACAAGTGAAAAGGTATGAGTAGAGAGAAAAAGAGAAGGATATAAGAATTTGGGAGTCAGAAGAAAAGATATAGACTTATGGTCATAGAGCTAAGTTGGATCTACTAGCACAAATGGATGAGGATAAAATAGGGGTTCATGAGAGTGTAGCATTAAATCCATGACCCCCTATTGTAAAAACACCAACATGTCATACTTCTTTGTCTCTAGGTTTGGAATTGTTAAAAGTCACTAACTAATTCAAGCAAGAAAAAGAAAAATGGGAGAAGGAGAAACACATTTTGAATGCATCACTAGAAATTAAGAATTTGAAATTGAATAAATTGGAGGAGAAAATTGAAAAAAGTGATAGAAAGATCCATTCAAATGATTGAGTATAGACCTCCACCTAGAGTGTATGCATTGTTCTTAAAAGAGAAGTTTCTTAGATTTTAGTTTAATAAGTTAACTAATGATCAGTCATTTGCTTTAAATAAGAGGCATAGTTTTCTTATTTTATTCAATACAATTAACTTGGAGGAGCAAGATTAGTTGTGTGAGTATTATCTACACAACTATGTGATGACAGAGGACACTAAATGGAATCCCTTAATCTATGTTGGGGATTTTCAAGTAAAGGCCCTAACATCCTATTTTAGGAATGAACAACTTTGAGGGGAACTAATGGAAAAATATGAGGAACAAGAGAAAACTGTATCCCTATAGCTCAGGAAGGAAGCAACAAATCCCAATAGAGTCATTACTCAATGGTTGAAACTACTTTCTCACCGGGGTGTGGGAAAAGTAATTGTAGACTTGAGACTTCGAGATTACAAAAGGATTCAACAACTTATAGAGACCAACCTCTAAGATTGCCTAAAATATGTGGAAAACAAGTGGAAAAGCTTGACTCTAGAGTTACAAAAGAAAGAGCCTCACTCTTTCTATAATTTTATGATTATGTTTGAGAGATTATGCAAGTATATCAATATTTTAGGAATAAGAGGAGTGGAATGGTTTCCACTTACCTATCACCTCCTATTCTACTTCATCTAATACCGTAGTGGATAGGATAAAAGAACAATCAATGCGTGAATGTGGAATTAGTTGAGTTGGATAGGATTGCATGTTATAATGGATTTTATCTCAAATAGGGACATGGAGTCAATTCAGTCATGGATCTTAGGAAGATTTCTTTACAATACTATAATCTTCTTCCCTAGGTGGTTTTAGTTAAGTATTTTTGCTTGAGGACAAGCAAAAAGATAAGTTGGGGGAAATGATGGGCTAGATCATTAGTGATTTTTCTATTACTTTTCATATGCTTTTAGACAAATTTTTATATATTTTCTAAGTATATTTTAGATAGAAACTTCCATAATATGCTATCGTTTCATAACATACCTTGCAACTTTGAACCTAGTTTGAAGAATATGAAATACGGTGATAATAGCTGTAGCAATTGCATGATTTAAATATGAGAATGTATGCATATGAATAGAATTTTGTGATTTAATTATGAAGGTTAGTTGTATATGTGTGTTGTATGGATTAACCTCTCTGCAACTTAGCATGAGGTAACAAGAATAGAGTATTTGTAGCAAGAACAAAAGTAGTGAAACAAGGGACTAGTGAAGTTCAAACCACCTAAATTGTAGCAAGCTATGGAGCTAGACGTGAACCACCATGGAAGGAATAAATAATGAAGAAGAATACTTGTTCTAGAACTCTGAATATTTGCTTATGTGTTTCATATGCAAGCTATTTCATTTAAGTTCTTTGTTGAATAGGTATTTTCTTCCTTTTCAGTTAGAATAAATAAGCAAATCTTATTTTCATATCCTCATATCTAGGAGTGGGATTAATGGTTGCTATGCTTAACCCCGGCCTAGGTACCTGCAAAACAAAGACAACAAACACCTTAAGTTAGATTTTGCAAGCATAAACAAGGATTCCCCATGAAATCCATTTACAACTTCAAACTAGGAATGAAAATATTGAAGAACACAATGCAAATAACGAAAACAAGATAAAACTCCTAATTAGAAGTGCAAACTCTTAATACCATGGGGGAATTGGTGCCAATTTGATGTGAAAATTGGCCCTTTCCCAATTCCTATGATGCAAGCTTCAAATGTTGAAGATATTGACCCACTTTGTTGATGAAGAATGAAGACTCCAAGCAAAGAATCTGCACAAAACCTAGCTATGAATCAATGGTGATGGATGAAATTCAAAAGGTATTTGAACATAGTAACTTTGCTTGGATTGTGGATGCTTAAATGAGGAGAGGAGCTCTCATTTATAGATGAAATTGAAGGATGAATGTCCAAATTTGAGCAATGTGGGACTAACATTCATCCAATGGCAAGATGCCACTTGTCATCATGTGAATGGAGGAAGCTTGAGCACATTTTGATCAATGTGCAAATTTGAAATTTGAATTTGATGAGATGACATGTGAGAGGGAAGGGAATATAATAAATGTCACTTGGCTCAAGGCAAAGGACATATAATATAAAATTGTTGCCTTGTTGGATGCATGTTGACTTTGGAATTTTTGAATTCAAATTGAGAGAATATTCCAAAAGATGCCTTGTGAGGAAAATAGGGATTTAATAAATGAATTAAATCTATTTTCATGTGCAACTTGCATTTTCTAGAGGATGTGGCATGAGATTAGATTAAATTAATCAAGGGTTAATTAATTTAATAGGAGATTTGATGATGTGACTTATTTGATTTAGATTTATGGATTTATTTAAATTAGATAAGAGAGGAATATGACAAGAGATTAATTAAATAAATATTTTGATTTATTTAATTAAAAGGAATGGTGTTAGATTAAATCAAATAAGGTTTTAATTTATTTAATTTAATAGATAAACTGTGATTTAATCGATGGATTGGATTTAATTAAGAAAACAAATAGGTTGATGAATTTAATCAAATAGGGGAATTTGATTAAACATTAGACCGTAAGGATGATTCGTGAATAAACCATGTTAGTAAGTCAAGATCAAATGCACAACAATCAAGATATTTGTCATAGGTCTTGAACATTGTTTTCAATAATTGTGGCGGAGAGATTGTGAATCTCTTCAACTATAGGGTCAAGTGATGTTGACATTTCTTGAACTGGGTCATTGTTGGGTATTGTTGGTGGATTTTGATCATGATTGAAAAGTGACTCTTGATATATATTAATTTGATCTTGGATGAGGTGGAAACATCTTCAAGGTGTTCATTGATGGATAGATCTTGATCATTGTCCCCAATAGTGATTATCTTTTGATCAATAAGGTCTTGGATGATATTTTTGAGTCAAATACAATATGATATTATGTATCCCTTTATTTTGTGGAAGCCACAAAAGTACTTCTCATTATACCCTGGTGGTTTAACTAAGGACTCTTGATAATCCTCATAAACAGGGAGTTTAATGAGATTTTCTTGTGCTAACTATTGCATGACTAATTTGATGGGTCTCCCAAGTGGTGCGTATTTATGTTTGTTACCTTGTGATATTTGACCTTGTGGTGATTAATTTTGGAGATGTGGTGAATGGTCTTCGAGATGTGGTGATTAATCTTCGAGATGTGGGGGTTGAATTTTTTTATGTGGTTGATCTTGAAATTTAACTTCTTGACATTGGAGATATTGTTCTTGATGTGGTTGTGGACACAACTCAATGCTTTGATGGCATGGTTCAACCAAAGGAAGAGTATTGATTTTGGAGTGAAGATATCTCTTGGCTCAATAATTCAATTAGTGGAAAGATTTTTGGATTGTAACTGTGTGTAATCCTTTTTGCATCAACGTTTCAGATCATACTCCATGATCCATCATTAGGATGTTGAGCAAAGAGAGTAAGAGAGTGAAAAAATAGAAGCATACTTGGAAGTTAAAAAGGTGGGGGATTAAAGAAGGAGAAAGGTAAGACAAAGAGAAAGGAAACTACCCGCCCAATGAGATACATTAAAAAATTAAAAATTAAAAATTAAAAAATATTTAAATAAGAATCACAAGTTCAGAGCTAACTGAATTGAAACAAAATTCAAGAATAATATAATAAATAATAATAAGAGAATCATGAAACAAAAGACCAAGTTACCAAAAAAACCCAACATGATAATGAAAGAAAGTAAAAAACAATAATATTAGAAACCCAAAGAAATCCAAACAAGGGATAAATGAGAACGATGAAAATAAAGGATAACCAATCAAAATAAAGGAACCAAATAGAGAAGAAACAAATAATGAAGAGAAACCAAATTAAATAATAAACTAGACCTACAAAAAGAAGATCAAATAAAATACAAAAAATAAAAAGTAAAAACAAGACACAAGACAAACTTAAATATATCCAAATAAAAATGGGACACTAAAAACAAGAAATGAAAAAGGAGAGAAACAAACAAGACACAAGACACGACATTCTTAACTATAAGAAAACAAATACAAATCAATAATTAATAGATAAGAGAAGTATAATATGATAAAAAAATATTAGAGAGAAAAATAATAATAATAATAATAATAATAATAACAAAATAATCAAAGACAATAATAATGAAGAGAAAGAAAATTAAATAAAAACTAGACCTACAAAAAACAAATAGAATAAAATACAAATAAAAATGAAAACAAGACACAAGAAAAACTAAAAATAAATCAAAATAGAAAGAAAATAATAGAAATTATTAATAAAAAATAATAATAGCAAATAATGTTAGATAATATAGAACATAATTATTAAAATATTAATGATATATTTATGGAGCGGAGGGGAGGCACCCTTTACTTTGCATTGTTGCAATGAAGTGAGTAGGAAATATGAAATATTAATTCTTCTCATTTATGCTTATGTGGTTTAAAAAGGAAAGTGATAACCATGCACTGTGGTATATTAGATACTTTCTAAAGTGAAGTATTTCATGGTGTGGGTGCTTACTAGGCCATATAGAGCTAGAATTTTCTCCCTACAATAACTGTTTTGACATCTCTTTAGCTTCTCTTCTCCTTTCAGAAAGTTGTCAATAAAATGTTAATAGTTTCCACTGCTAACTTTTGGAACTTTGAGACCCCAACACTCCAAACCCATTGCTTAAGCAATAAGCTTAGGGGTGACAACAAAACTAATACTACCAATCTTGACTTTATCTAGGTCCAGCCATGAGTTGTAAAAAATTAGAATTCAAGTCATCATTGAAGCTTTTCATCGCTAGGAAAAAAGAGAACATTCTTGCCTCCTCAAAAAATTTCCAAATGTCCACATTCTATCTTAGAGGGACACACAAAAATGGCTCTAATATTTTTTTGGATCCCCCCATATCCGCTCTGCAACCTTGATTTCTTGATTTTGTAATTTTGTGGCTACAACCTCAACCCCACTATTATAAATGCAAACAAGCAAATAGAAAGAACAATATTCACTCATTTTAGAGATATTATGAGCATAAAGAAGCCTCACATCCCAAATAAAAAATGAAAATAACCATCTTCCTTGTTCTAGACGACTCTTCCCTTAATAATTTGCACATCAAGACTCGAAATTCACTAAATCTTAGGCTAGATAATTTTTTATTTTTAGACATGACCCATAGCTCATGTGAAGTAATCGT
This sequence comes from Sequoia sempervirens, assembly GCA_007258455.2. Taxonomy (NCBI): domain Eukaryota; kingdom Viridiplantae; phylum Streptophyta; class Pinopsida; order Cupressales; family Cupressaceae; genus Sequoia; species Sequoia sempervirens. Next base: position 13,694 of record VDFB02099483.1, on the reverse strand, counting down.
CTACCAAGCCAATAAAATAGATAATTTAAGTTAGATCTATTGTCAAGGGGTTTAAGAATATGACACCAATATGTATTTGTCATATAAATCATGCAAAGGTCCTCCTTATAATTACTCTGAGAGTTGAAGACAACAAAGGTATTAATACAAATATTTTTAACTTATGATTACTATTAAACTTAGTTAAATCAAAACCCTCCCTCCCTTTAATAAACATGAACTTAGAATAATTATTCTTATCGATGCAATCCCTTTCATTAATAATATCCTCCGCAGAATTATTGTTAAATAAAACCTTAGCCTTTCTAGGCTTGTCATGCTTGCCCAACACATATTTTTTTAGAGAATCACATATGAGGAAAAGGAGGACCACATGGCCTAAGATCTTGCACCAGCTGACTTAGAGGGGGCTACCCATTTGAGTCTCATTCCCATTCTTTATTTGACACATTTTCATAGAGTAAGAGAATTCAAAATTCAAAAAAGGGTTTCAAATAAAATCCTTTCTAAAAGAGGCAACTAGAGCCAAAGACCTTAAAAATTGACTAGCTGTTACCATCATTGCTCCTTTGAAAATTGAACTTCGAATTGCTAATTTGAAGTTAATCATCAAAGAAACTAGTTAGCTTTAATTTGTTGAGGAAGTTTCTCAAAATTCTAATTATTCCATTGGAAATAGGATTTAATATGACATTAGAGGCAACATTTGTTTCTTTATTCCCCTCCCTGAGAGTGTGTTGCACTAAGAATTGGTCCAAAGAATTAACTATCCATTTTGAGTCTTCAATCATATTCTTAATCTTCTAGGGGGTTCAATATTACCCCTAAGAGCTTCAATAATCATCTTAAAGCCCCCTTCTATTATTAGTTTTTTAAAACTAACTTCTTCAATATTACCCTTAAGACCTTTTGCATAGCCTTCCATACATCTTCCTTTATAGTCCCTTAACAATCCTCCTATAGTACCAACTCTCAGGTTTCCCTTTGAGAAACCATCTAAGTTTACCTTAATCTAACCTTTCCAGAGAGGCCTTTAGATAATCAATTTTCTACTAAAATATTAGTCCAACTTAGTCTAGTCAGGTCTTGTCTAATTCCCCATGTCTATTTTATTCTTAGATCTTTATAGGTACGCACAACCTTAGAGAGGCCAAAGCTTTTGCAATTTATATTTTCCTAAATTTGTCATTTCGTGCACCTAAAAACATCCATTCTACTTCTTTGTTTCTCTTTAAACACATTATTTCTTTCTTTCCACATATTCCAAGAAACAAAGGGAGGCATTTTCTTCCAAAGGTCCACTATAATGGGATGTGTTAAAGGACAAAAACTCCATTGATCAATAATATCCTTTAAGCTAAAAGGAAATACTTAATGAGTTAAAAGGATTTCAAGAACCCATGACCAAACCACCCTCACAAAGGAGCATTGTAATGTAGCATGTGGATTATAATTTCAGAATCTTCAAAACAAAGAGGACGCCTATTTACAAACTAAAAGACCTACCAATTAAGGACATCAATGGTGAGGATTTTACAATGAATTGCTACCCACTAGAACCAATTGATCTTTGGAATTAACTTAGCATTCCATAATTTACACTAATTAAAGCTCGAGGGACTAAGAAAATATTGTTCCAAACACTTGTAAACAACTTTCACTAAGAAATCACCAGATGGTTTATAACTCCAAACTAGGATATCTTCTCCATCTCGAAGAACAACTAACAGTCTCCAAGAAGCAATTCCAACATGGAAAATGAGTCAAAAGGCACTGGAAAAGAATCCCCCCTTATGGCCAGGCTCCTATCAAGTACTTGTTTGGAATATTTCCATTTAGATGTTCCTCCTCCTCAATCAATATAGTCATAAAAATAGATCCAATAGAGCCTAATGAGGTCTTGTTTAATTCGGTTCAACTGATCAATAGATGAAAGAACAAGACCTTTTCCCTAGGCTTGATCCCAAAATCTTACCTATGTTTTGTTCCCTACTCTTCTCCTAGTGCCCTGTTTCAAAGCATTCCTTGTTTTCACAATATTATTACATACTACATAACCTTTTGGCCACTCCTACGAATAAATAAAATAGTAGGGATCTTTGATACCCATATATTTAGCTTTTAAAACATTAGCCCAATTATTTTTTCCTTGAATGAAGAACCAACCTATTTTTGAAAGGAAGGCTTTGTTAAACAAGTTTTAACCTTCTTATCCCTAATCCTCTGAATTTCTTAGGTGATAAAACCTTCTCCCAATTAAAAAAATCTATTATTTATCTTTCTTCAGTTCCTATCCAAAGGAAGGTCCTTTTAATTTGCTTAATTTTACTAATGATAAAGGTTGGCATCTTATTCACTATAATGTTGATGAACTGAGTGGAAATAACTATGTTGTAATACATGCATAATTTAATATTTATTTAAAAATTTACATATTTATCAAATTGAAAAAAAAAATCCATGCACTAAAGGTTCAAGTTATAAAAACAAAAACAATCGAAGGAAAAAAAATAAAATTTACTATATATAAAGGTTGACTTCTCATGTAACTTCATTTTTCATCATTTTATCAATAACTAAATTATAGTGTTAATTAGTGTTGGCTTTTTCCTTTAATATAAAAGTGTGACATGACTTTGTACTTTTACCAAAGAAATTTGTGAAGAGATAAATCGATAAAAAAAGATAGAATCAATTAACTCCTCACTAGGTTGATGCTTATAATGGACAAGATCAATGATAGTGATCTTGGAGCCAATGTTCACTTGAAACTCTTGTAGGAACTAATTCATGAGCTAATTAAAAGACAATATACAATTATCAAGAAATGAGAAAAACCATTCCAACATGGTCTCCTTAAGGGATCATGGGAATATTTTTTCTAACAGTCTTGATGCAAGAAATCACTACACCAAGCAATAAAAGAATTAGCATGTATTTTTAGGTATTTCTTACCAATATACTTGTCAAAATTTAGATATCTTGATCCCTTGGGGGATAGGAGCATTCAATACGTTCAAAGAAAGAGGGTTACAACAATAGTAAGGAGTAATAATGGATTACATAGCAGTGCTAGTTGGATTAGCAAGCTAAGACTTCACTTGACCCATGTTTTACAATAGGGTGTTTAGAATGGGATTAGATAGTGGGAGAAGCAAATTAGCCATTGTGATAGAAGATTGCACTATGGAAGTTTGAGGGGAAAAACTAGGCAAAGGAAAGATGTTATACCCAAAAGGATTCTAAGACACATTAATTCCAGGAGTAATATGAGGCATAGACACAATGTTTGTACTATTAGTGGAAGATATAGAAGCTACAATAGGATTAACATCCACCATGTGTACAAACACCTCAAGCATCAAGATATTCAATTGGGTACTAGTGGCATCTAATCGAGCATCATGAGGTTGATTCAAGACAGATGTGCACAAAGGTAAATGAGTCTCAACAATGTTTTTTAATACATAAATCAACTAAATTCCCTTATGATTTGAGATGAGAAATTCTCTCAAATTACCAACAATAGGAGAAACTTGATTAAACAAGTTGTCACGTGATCAAGGAAATCCTCTAAGTGCCTCAAATTCTCCTCCAAATACTAAACCTTCTCAAAGGGGACCCTAAGAGCAGCCTCATAATCTATAGGAGGAGACCCAAGAGGAGAATTTGTTTGAAAATTAGGTTGAGAGTTTGAAGTAGAAGAATACCCAAAGACCGATTGAGAGCCAAAAGGATGAGGATTTCTAGAGAACATTAGGCCAAGTCTAGTGGGATTATATCAATCTAGAGGTATGATAGCTCGAGCTTCTAATATATAGAAGTTTTGGGTCATAAGCTCATAGAAGAGTATCACAACACACAACCTTGCAAAATCCAGAAAATGAGAGAAGAGAATGCAAGAGAAAATAGTTTTTTAAAATATTTTAAATGCTATTCCAAGAAAGATATGCAAAAGGAAAGTTCACATTGGGTTCACCAAAATGTAGAGTATGAAAAGTGAACCACTATGAAGGATAGTCAAATCCCTTGAGGATTGAAGTTTCAACCCTCCACTTAGGTAAGCCTTTAGGCAACTATGACCTTCAAGTTTACCCACTAATTAATTGGATGTGTTTTAATGAATACAAAGATTATCTAAACTCTTTAGGCCTCAAGAGGTCAAAATTATTGTTACCTAATTTTTTCTTCTAGCTCAATCAGGTAGAGCTAAGATTGTGTTTCCAAATAAAAGATATAAGGTATACATTCAATTCTACTAAGTTATATTCATAGGCACAGAAGTATTATCAAGTCAATTACAATTCATTATGAAAATGCTTACAAGAAGAAATGAAATCAATATATTTTGCATTAAATGCTATATTTTATCAATAAATACAAATGTATCGTTTCCCACACAAGCCGTGGAAATAACTATTTCAATATAGAATAGGCAATAAACTATACATTTGAAGATTTGAAATAGTAAGAAAAGAAGCATATGCAAAGAGTAGGGATCCGTCATTGCCTAAATGATGAACCCCAAGTTGGAAAGTTGCATCCTTTTCTAGCCCCTCCTGGTTGATTGCTCCAAAGGTTTTTTTCCTACTACTCCAAGAATGCCTACATAAGATGAGATTGGTTGTGTTAGAGCTCGGGACTCATAACCTCTACATATGCCACATCAACAAATAAATAGTTTATTCTCATAAGGATTTGAAATAGTTTGTGATATCATAGAGACCAAGAAAGTAGAGGATTGACATCAACAAGTGTCATATACTATGCTCCATTATTTTATCTAACATGTTTGTTCATATTTGTGCAAGTATAGGTGAAATTTTCATAGTTGGATCATTATTTTTGGTGTCATAGTTTGTGGAGTGAAATAAGATCCCATAAGGGTTGAGCCTAGCATTCGACCCTCATGTTATAAAGAGGGATGGGAATGAAATAAAACATCATGTTTACCAACTCTAACAAGTATCCATCACCTATGATAGTGATTTGATGAATATCACTATCATAAATGACAAATGCTTACTAAAATAGAACTCAATAGGAGAAGGCAGTTCCATATTTCTTTGACAATATCAATGCACAATTTTAAGACTATGTTACAAAAGCTAATCAGCTGTGTTGGAACATTCACAAGGAGGCAACAATATTGGTATCAAAATATCTTTATGATGATAACATTTAAAGAATTTTTTGATGCATACACATGTCATAAATGGACAGGTGTCATAATAGTCCTTGTAAAAAGAATTGATATCTATGGTGATCTCATTCAAAGGTAATGAATTTGTAGAAGGTCTATTGCAAAATTGCAAAAGAGAATGAATGTATGGTTCCATATTCTATGCTTCATTACCAACATCAAATGGTGAAAAAAATAGTATCAAAGTCATGGAGGGTTGAAAGTTTCAAAACCAAATCCCATGTGCATAATCTATGATATTCCAACCATAACCAATCTCAAAAACCATATTTGCATACTTTATGATAGTAACAAAATAAATCACCGTGAGAGAGGTATGCCACATTTTAACTAATCTTGCCATGGTAGTGTGGAGGAGTAAAATTTGTAGTAACAAATAACTTGAGTTAGTCAATGACAGGGAACTTGATGGATGGTTGTCATTGTTAAAGGAAATATTCCCACTTAAGAAGCAGTCCCATACAAATAGAGTGACAATTTGACCACATGATTAGGTTGTGCTTGGTATAAATCCAGGGAGAAGATATCATTGTAAATGCAAGGGGCAGTACCCCCATTATTAATGCATATTAAGATGAGGATGCTAATCTACCAATGACTTAGGAGGCTATTTCCAAAGAAAGAAGTCAAAGGGGATAGTTTAGGTGCATGATAAACCATGCAAATAAAGACAAATGACAATGAACATTAATTATAATTAACATATACATTAAGAAATCACAACTCAAGACATGAGCATGATAGATCATGTCATGGTCCATCAATCTATAAACTTTTTATCAATTGCAAGCAAAGGAAAGTGTTTTCAAATGACAATGCCATTTTATAGGTGTATCTAATAATGACAAAGATGTCATGATTAAGTAACACACAAAATCGGATTATGTTCTATGTATTCAAAAGCCAAATAAACAAATAGGTAAGAGATTCCCTGAAGATTCGTAAAAGTGAAGGACAAAAACATGCATCTCTAAATCAATGGTGCTTTCAAAAGAATGGAGATAGAGATTACATAACACTACTCATAGGTATCATGCTTTTCAAGAATTATCATACAATCATTGAAAACCTATAGCAACTTAGTTTTTCATTCCTAAAAGTGGAAACAGAGTAAAGATTTGTAGAAAATATGAAGCCCTTTTGTGTACAAGGTACAAAAATTGAGTAAATTCCATGTCATATAAAACCATAGCGAGGCCAAGCATAATTCAATGCAATAAATATAACCCTATTCCTCAATAGTAAAAGAAAAATACTATAGAATGCATGAGTGCAAACCCAAATGCGTCAATAAAGGGAGAAAGCAGTCACAGATAAGTAAAAACTTTGAATTATGTCAATAGATGGAAAAAAATAGAGCAAGTATGAGTGACGGCCTACAAAAAAGATGAAACCCTATACGTTTTTATAGAAAAATAAAGCTAGAAGTACATGGATTAGTAGTTCCAAAATGCAAGGAAATACGTAGATTTGAAGACATTTCTATCATTTTTTGTTATAATATAGCAAAGAAACAAGCTTTATTTCACAATGAAAGGCCAAGAATATAAGCTTTTTGCAGGCATATCTTCACATTTCAAAAGGAAAATATAGAATGAATGCCTTACCAAGAAGTTTCAACTTTTTTCATGCATCAAATCTCTTAGTGTTCAACCTCTATAAAGGCTCAAGATCAAACCCTTGGTGGTTCAAAGTCTCAAGAGAATGCAAAATGAAAATGAAGTGTGCAATGAAAAGTATGCCTATGGATTTCTTTCAAGGTTTCTTTTTACCCTAAGTCGGCCCATCAAACAAATGACACTTTTTTCCTTTGTTTTTATTATTCTTTGCAAAACTAATACACTTTATGATGTATTAACTGCCTTATTCCCTTTACATGCCATCAAATAATGTTAAGTCAAACCAAGCAGGTCGACCTTTTAATATTTTGCACAATTTGAAACTGTCCTTGAAATTGTATAACATTAATTTAAGTGATTTTATTATAAATTACTTTATTAGTGTTATGTAAATGCAAGATAATGAAGTGTGGGTTTTCAAGTATGAGTCAAAATAGTTTGGAGATATGGTTGAATATTTATGTGCAAGTGACAAGCATATAGGGGGAAGTTGAAGAAGTTGACCAACATATGGAGGGAATATATGGTTTTTTTTATTTAGTTTGAAGCATTTTAGGGGCCGTAGTTTTAGGGGCTTTTATGATGGGTAAGGTCAAGGTTTGACCTTTTCTTCACTTTGGAGTCATTTTGGAGGGAGTTTGGGGGCTATTTTTTAGGCTTTTTGGTTATGCATGACCAAGGGGGTTTGGTGTCCCTATTTTTTGTCCAATGATTGGGAAAGGATGTAGTAACTTCAATTTTCCTTATTGAAACTTTATTTCTAACTATTCTCTTTTGTCTACTTTGTGACTTTTGGAGGTCCTTTGGAGAAAAGGACATTTTTTTGTAACTCATTTATAGACATATATACAACAATGTAAGTACTTTTGATCAACAAAGAAAACATTTTTGACCTTCTCAATCTTTTCTATTGTGTGTAGCTAAATGATTGATGTATGTTTTTTGTGATTTACATGTGAATTCTCGAATGTATGTCTCATTTTAACACCTCTATACAGAAAATGCATGTTTTGTGCAGGTTATAGGTTGTAGGTTGTGTCATGGTGCCAAACAGTAGTTAGTTGTGAGAAATTCTTTATTTTTCTTCTAATATTTCAAACACCAAAGCCTTCCTATGAAGTATCGATACATTAACATGAAACAGATGTGATGTGTGGCTTGAAACCAACTGATTTATTAGAATCATTCTATATTTTATGCAGTAGTACATGTTACAATCATTTGGTGCATCACTTTACTTTAGGAGGTGGGGTCACTTTCATGCATTTTTCTTACCCTTTTCCTAACAAGAATTGGTTTAGGTGAGTACCATAAGAGCCGAATTTCTCTGGAGGCTCTTTTTTACTTTAGGTGACGCACAACCTTAAAAAAGTTCTGATGTTTCTCCAATATGCTAAGTTTTGCAACTTAGCAAGGGCACACTATTAGGAGACAACAAGTAAAAAGCATAAAGGATTTTTAGACAACTTTACAAGCTCTATTTCAAGACTAATGCATGGTTATCAAATGATAGCGCATTGCACTAGTGTCCCATATGGATAGACAATAGAAATTGCCACAAAGAAACACAGACTATTTCATAGAATATATTCAACAAGAAAGACTATGGAATATGACTACTCAAAAAATATGGAATAAATTGAATGGAAATTCTAAATGAACATGAATAATTTAAGTAACAAAAGAGAGTTTAGAGTATCACTAAAGATGTCCAACATGATCATAGAGTCCTTCCAAACAACTCCACTTATATATACGCACATAAGACCAAAGAGAGGGGTTGGGTGGTTGTATAGGGGTTTACCTTAGTCAAACCCCCATTTTTGTAATGGCCCTTTCCCAATCCGATCTAAATTTTTTGATTTTGTACCTTAGGAGTTCTTTCAAACACTTTGTTGGCAACTTCCCAGCTTGTTGGTTTTGTTGTTTCAATTTGTTTACTTTGATTGTTTTCAAGTAGAAGATGTTTAGAATGCTTGGAATTGTTGCCAATACAAGTAAACAAATTATAACTAATATGAAATTAAAACTCTTTTTATATTTTTTTTTTAATGCATATAGATGAATTGTTGATATGAAATGCATAACTACAACCAAGGTACATTTTAATAAACATTTGGCATGCAAACTAATCCAAATGTGTGCATACAAACATGAATGACATAAGGAAAATTACTTTGCATGAAAAATAACTTAAGAATAAGGAATTTACATTAAGATACATTTTGTCAAATAGATGGCAACACACTCCTTATGTCTCCTGTCAATATATTGCAATGATAATAAGGTCTACAAGATGGAATTAATGCTATTATCTTGTGCCAATGAAATGAAATGATAATGCCAAGACTCTTGCCTTACAAACATGCAAATTTTGATGACTAAAATGCAAATAAATAACTAAAACAAAATTATGGGAGAACTTGGTATGAAATAGCATCCACCAAAAAATATCTAAATCTACTTAATTGCTAGGAATTTGGCCACCAAACTTTGAAACTATCCTCCACCAACCCAGGTGCCCCTTTTGCAATTTATTTTAGAATTTTTGGAGCCTTCTTGAAGCAAAATCACCCCTACCAAAGAGGGTTGCTCTTTTTGCTTGAAGAAGATGAAAATATAAAATAATTACTGGCTACAAACTTCTCCAATTTGCTCCTAAAATGATTGCCAAGGCGCTAGAAATTGATCCCTCAAGTACCCAAAAAAACCTAATCCTTTAATGAAGAGCTATGAATCAAAATGCACTTCCTTTCATGGAAAACTTGCAACTAAAACAAAATTGCAAACCTCCTTTCTTCACACAAAACTCTCCAAAATTCCACAATGTAGCTCTATGATGAATACTGATTGCATCCACCTCTCAATTTGGGAATGGGGCCATTACCAAACCCTAATAACCAAAGTATCATCACCTTGATCAAGCTATAACTTATTTCCATCCAAGAGAAAATTCTTAATATGCAAAGATAATACCAACATAAGATGATAAAAGCCAAGCCCAAGCTTCTATTTATACTCTTTTCAAGGGAAGCCCACTCACTTTTCTTGTCAATGTGACTCCTTGATGTGACCCTTTGATATGACTCCTTGATGTGACATCTTGATGTGACATCTTGATGTGATCCCTTGATGTGATACCTTGATGTGACCCCTTGATGTGACCCTTTGATATGACTCCTTGATGTGATCCCTTGATATGACTCCTTGATGTGACACCTTGATGTGACCCTAATATTTTAATTTTGACTTAAGTCACTTTATAACCCATTAATATAATTATTTAATATTACTCTTTTGATTTTGTACTTTTGGCCAAAAAATTACATTCCCTCACCAAAATGACTAGCTCACAGGAATGGTGAATGAGCTAGCACACGAATCCAACTATTAGTGTGAAAGTGAGGACATTATAGTTTTGGTGTTCCCACCTCCATAATTAGCCTTAGAAAAAATGATAGAAATAGACATAAAACAATGGAAAGAACAATATGCTAAAAAAATAAAGACAATATGCTCAACAAAAAATCTAAAAGAGTTACCATGCCCAAGCATAGAAGCAAATTAGCTTGTTGGTGCAATGAAGAAGAGGCAAGAATCCTCAAGATGAGAGTGACCTCTTCAAATATAACAATGGAGCTTTGTGAGATATCATTGTGTTCATAGCAATGGTGGAACAATGAAGTCTTAGAAAGTTGTGAATGACAAAGAGAGCTAGAGAGTGTTGTAGAATGATAGAGAGTTGTATATCAAGTTTAAAAGATAAATATTTGAGGCAAAGAAAGAAGGTTTTTGGTTCCAAATATCATGTCTAAGTGATTCTCAATGAAAGTGCGGATTGGAAGAGGCATTGAACTATCGAAACACAGTAAGTGTATCATCCCAATAGTTGACATAGTTGCAAATTTTTGGGGGACTCTAGCACGACATGTGGACGTTTGTGCAACACACTCCATTATAAGTGGGAATCGAACTTATCAATCAATGAAGTAGACATGCTTGGTGTTGAATGATGGTTTGGGCTAAGATTAGGATTAAAGAGCATAATTATCTTAATTGTAACTAAAAGGGAAGGTGTATGTAATGTGTAATTGCATAGGATGCAATTTATGACATTATAATAACTAGTCAAGGAAAATATTGAAATAGCCATCCTAAAAGTATAGAATCAAAAAATATTAGGGATTGACATTTCAATAGAATGAATATGTTAGAACCCCATCAAGGGAAATTTTGAAATAGTGATCCTCAAATAAAGAGGCATTAAAATATTAGGGATCAATATTTTAATAAAATGTTTAAGTTAGTACCCCATTAAAGAAAACCCAAAATACTCATTTTGAAAGAATTGGAAATTTTTAGGGATCAATATTTCAAATAAAGATCTACATTGGTATGTAAACACAAAAAAAGTGAAATCTTGACTTTGAAATATTTGAATTTTTTGTAAGTATGGAAGTCAACATTAAAGCATTCGTGAGGGTGATGTCACCAAATACAAAATAAGTAAGAACCTTGACAAATAGATCTATCAACATCTAAATAGAGAAGTATGAATAAGACATGATTAGAAAATAAAAAATAAAAAAAATGAAAACAAAAATCTTTAAATGTAGGGTAAACACCAAAAGAAAAACCATAGCACACGAAAAAGGAAAACTCACAAACAAAAAAGAAGTGTGAACATGCAAACATGAAAAAATAAAATGAAAAAAGAAAAGGGGCTACCATTAATAAACCAAAGAGAGAAACCCTACATTGTAATCGGGAAAAAAATATGAGAAATGAAAATAACTCTTTGCATAGCAATGAACATGAACAATAACAACACTAGTAAGTATATACAAGGAAAGAAGATCTATCGGTAATTATAGAAGCACAACAACATCAAACGTTGAAAGAGGAAAATGTGCATGTGATAATGGGAGAAATGACACAACATGCAAAATAGAAAGGTGAAAGTGGCAAGTTGAAAATTTTCCATTAATGTAGAGCCAACATATAGGTTGGGGTGACATCATATCCTAAGAATTCGAGTTTCTGAAATTCTTTTAACGTTATGTAGGGATGACAAACTTTAAAATCCAAACATGGTGATATCTCAGTTTGCAAAGAATAGGGTTTTAGAGATTCTTTTTTTGTCATGCTAGGGTGTCAAGCTCTAAAAACCAAACAAGAGATAAAATATTCAAAATAAAACTAGGAGAAGAACAATAAAAATAAAACTAAATAAAAGACTAGAAAACAAGTAACATATAAGGTACAAAGCAAAAACAAAAAATGGAGGTTCGTATTTTGCAAAAAAAAAATGGGTCATGTGTTTTTAAGACACAAGTAGTTTGTTAAAAACTAATCAAGAGAGATTTACTCAAGTGATGTACTTAAGTCTTTGAGAAAAACAAAGTTTGTAATATCTATGAATATGTTAGGTATTGGAGAGTTTTTTTTAAGAAAGAAGATTGTGAAAGTTAATTAATTAATAGTAAATAAGCATGTATTAATAGTTTGTTAAAAAACGAATCACACAAATGACATAACTAATTCTACATTTATAAAAATTTATTGATTCTCATAGAACTTATATAAATCATATATTTACATTTTATTTCAATAAATAAACTTTTTTTCTATTTTATTATTCAAATAAAATTTTTTAAAATAAAAATAGATGACCAACCCAATTTCTCCTATAGATCATTGAATAGTATAGACTTGATACCTTCATATGTCTCTCCATTTTGAAGGCGCTTTCATTATAACTCAAACGTTCGGTGCATTAAAGTTGATATTGAATGATTTGAGTGGTGGGTATATCCCTAGCATATATTGCAAATGAAATCAACGTACGTAGACTAGGGACCGTCACACCATGAGCTCCTCGTGGTATAGCTGGTTTTTACAGTACCGTTAAACATAATCACATCGGTCAATTTCTGACCCCAGATATTAATACACTAGCAGTCAGAAGCTAACGTCATACATTAAAAATTATATATAGTTACTATAATTTTTTCTTAAAGTAAATTGATACGTTTTAATAAGAATCACTTTTAAATGAGTTTTTTCTTTAGTATTCTCACCAAGAGAACAAAATGTACATCTTTCGAGATAAAAGAGCAAAGAATGTTTAAGGTAGGTTTAATTATTAAAAGTTACCACATTCAATCATTATATCTAAATATTTAGTTCTTTTGTTCTTATGTCGTTATAGCTCAATAATTGTTTAGGGACTTTTATCATATTAATTTTGGTTTAGATAAAATCTTTTGAATAAAGTAACAAATTTTTATGATGAGATTTTAAAAATCATGGTTTAATAATCAATATTTCACAAGTTTTACAAAAAATATATATATTAAATTTATGTTCACCTTTTGTTAATTATATCTTTTGAAGCTTGACAAATTAAAAATCATTAAATATAACATTGTGTTATTACAATGTAATAGTGTTAAACTGATGAGAAGAAATGAACCCTTTTTTAGATTAAGTTATTTTTTGAACTTAAAAATGACAAGAAAAATCTATTAATTAATTAAATTACAATGATGCATATTTTATTGAAACAAAAAAAAAAAAAATTCATTAAATCAAAATATTCATCTTAATTTTTCTCACATGTGAATGTCAAAACTTGAAAAGAAATTACATTAATCAATAAAACTCAATCCTTATTAAAAAATATAAAAATCCTTGTCAACAAAATGTTTCACTCAAATTCTAATTAATTGACAATAAACACTAATAAGCAACACCAATTTGATTACAAAATATAATCAAAAAGTACATGTTTGTGGTAAACAAAAATTTATATTTAAGTCTAAAGTGTACTCTTTGACATCATTTTTCAAACATACATATTTTTTCAACAA
>VDFB02099481.1:0-11791 GCA_007258455.2 Sequoia sempervirens | reverse complement strand
TTGTCAGCTTCGCGATGAGCACAACTGTCAGCCGATCCGACGCCTGGAGCTCCAGATTCGACGAGATCATCTGTAGAAGAGGAGCTAATGAAGAAATTGAAGATCAGAAAAATGGCTTAACACTGTGAAAGTTTGGAGCCCCTCGAAGGAAAAGGCTCCCATGAATTCGAAGGTCGAGATCAAGTTTTTAGCCAAAGACTCCTCCAGAAAAACTTTCTTAGAATCAGTCAGGCTCCGCCGTGAAACCTTCAGCCTGCCTGTCGGATCGATCTGCAAACGGGAAATCAATGGCGAAGTTAGGGGTCAAAATGGTCAAAAGTTGAAAATATCAAAAAAAAATCTAACACTGGATGAAGTGGGCGCCCCAGGTGAAGAAGGGCGCCCAACTTCTCATGCCTTCGAAAATTTTCAAGATTTTCAAAAGTTTCAAAATTCCAAAGTGAAGGGTGGCGTCCAGATTAGTTGAACAACTGAGATTTTAGGGTTTTGAAAGTAAAAGCAAAGAAAGCAAAACCTAATTCAATCTCTAAAGTCTATTTAACATCATTCTTTCATGAAATTTTCATTATTTTTGCAGGTGACAGTCAGAGAAGAAAGTTGGAGCTACAAGTTTGAAGATATTTTTCAAGATTCAAGAGCATAGCTTGCTGGTTTTTCATCAATATTTTCAGACCAGCAACTTAAACCCTTACTTTTTTCGAGCTTTTTCATCCAGAATATCAAGTTTTTCAAGTAGAAGGCCAAGGCTTTCCATTTTTCTGTCATCTGGGTCTTTTCTCTTCAATCTTCTGAAGGAATTTTCAGGAATTTCATCAAGTTGCAGCAAGTGCTTTTTTTTTTTGCATGTCAGTGAAAACCTCAGTGCATTCAGATTTCATCCGTCTGGGTCCCTTCCAATCAGTCTTCTGAAGAAAACCCATATCGCAGTTTTTTTTTCAAGAAAGTTCAAAATCTAGGGTTGGCTGCTTTTTCGATCAATCGTCAGGGTTTTGCAAATCTAATCAACTGGGTCCATTTCTATTCTTATTCTGAACAAAACCCAGATGCCAGCCTATTTCGGGAAAATTTGAAGAAATTAGGGTTTGCTGCTTTTTCAGTTAAAAATCAAAATTTTCAAAAACGGACGATCTGGGTTGTCTTGCATCGAAATTCTGAGCAAAACCCATACCTTAGAAAAAATTTCAAAAATTTTGTCCGTTGGAGCGAGAAAATCAGCTTTCTAAAAATAGAAATTGCTCAAAACTTGTCAAAACCAGGGCAAGTTTACAGTCATTCTTCGAGTTTTCCGAAATGGAGTACACTCCCGACGTTTTCAAGTCTGAATCAGCTCTCTATCACGCCTATATCAAAACAGCTGAGACGGATTTGCATCATGTCAAGCCAGTGTTCGATTTACATGCCTTGGAGAAAGCAGGCAACACATCAATCAGGAACCTGGGAAATTTTGGACTCCTCGCAGCAATGTCAATTCCTATTTCAATTCAAAGTCTTGAGTTCGTAATCGCTTGCATTAAGCACTACAACTCGGCTACCAGGGAGATTCAGTCAGCTGAAGGTAGATTGATTTGCAGTCTGAAGCCTAATGTGATCGAGAAGTGTTTTTCCATTCCCCCATGGCCTGAAAGCGTCACTGTTTCAAAGGGTGAATGTGAAAGAATATGGGAGATGCACAAAGATAAATATAGTAAGAAGATTGCACAGAGATGGATAAGGAAAAACATAAAACATTGCCCAAGAACGTCGGGCGAGGAGAATTCAAAGACGAGATCGCCATCATCATCACCTTGCTCAACAGGGTCACTAGCGCAGAGGATGCTACCAAGTTCCAACCTTGGATGTTTTATGCCATACCTCACATCATGAAGAAGACTGAATTCTATGATTGGCCTACCTTAATCAGTGACAGTTTACATCAGCAAATAACAGAATACTTCCAATTTCATGTATTCCATATGGTGTCTTACCTAGTCTACCTGGTGGCCTACCAAGGTCAATTCAGAGGGTTGGAACACCGAGGGATCACTGAGTGTGCAACATATATATAACTACTACCCTTAGTTGGAATTCACGAAGTCGTTGCATCACTACAAGAGAGTGAACGAGGCTTTTCTGATGTACACAGTGTGGGACCTGGACAATGAGTTGCATGTCCATATATCTTCAGTTGCCAGGGCAGCAATGGCGGAGTGGGCAAATTGGTTTATACAGTTTCCTACTTTCACCTATCTCCGGGTCTATGGTTATTCAGGTGCCCCGCTCATGTTACCTAGGTATCCGTCAGACGAGGTCGTCTTCATGGAGTTTTTGAGGCAAGCTCACAAGGTTCACACAGTGTTGAGAGTCAGAAAGAAACCCTCCCTCCATTTTCCATTAGGGATGGGAATTTAGACATGCAGGACTACTGCTGATGCTAAGACAATGGTAGATGAGTTAGATAAACTCAGTCTCAAGCCATACAGCGAGAGACGATCATTTGATCCTCATGGTGTCTATGCTGGCCGGCTTGAAAAGAACTACGCTCATATATCCGCTCTTGAAGACTATTGGGCTAATTGTACGGATGAGTTCGAGGTGCGAAGGCGTAGTTACAGTAGACTCACTCTCCATCAGATGAAAGACTGCTTAAATGAAGATATAGAAGGGTTATTTGATGATGATGAGGATGTGCTTCTCCCGATGTATACTCAGAAGCGAATCGAAGATCAACCTCTTCCACAGGTTAACTGGGCTAATAAGGAATCACTCTCAGTTGAAGAAAGGACAAGACAAGTCCTCGAGTACAGCAAGGTTTTTTTAACCCTTAAGAGGAAAAACTCCATTCCAGCAGCAGAACCACCGAGAACCGTTCCCTCGTCCTCCAGAGCACAGTCAAAAGGGAAGGGTGTAAGTCAATCTCAAGAAGGCGTCAAAGGCAGTAGATCAAGCAAGAATGTAAGAAGGTTGGACTTCTCAGGCATAGTCATACAGGGGCAGCCTACAGTTGATTCAGAAACTCCTCTTGACGAGCCCGTACCTTAGAAAGAAGCAGAGGAGCCGCCTTCAACACATGTTTCTGTACCTTTGGCAGGATCATCATCAATTCACATCGACCTTGATATCGAAGATGATGAAGAGATCACAGTTGCGCCTCCTAAGGAAGTTAGAAAAGATACTACTGTGTCTTGGCTTGAGAACTCCTTCGGAAGGGTAAGAAGAAGGCCTTCGTATCAAGTGAATTTTGATGATCTCGACAACATTTATCAGGAACCTCCTAAGAAGAAAGCAAAGAAACAAGTACACTTTGATAGGAATCCTAATAACGAGATAATCATGGAGACTGCATCGCCCCCAGAAGATAAGAACAGGGATGAGGTGAATATGGATGACTTTGTCATGGTCAAGGCTAATCTCGGTAGAAATACCAGACATGCGGATTTGAGTCTTTTCAGAGTTGTATCTGAAAACCTTCAGGAAAGAGTGCTTAAGGATGGAGAAGACAAGGCAGCCCTCAAGGCTGAAAATCAGTAGCTCAGGCTTTTCATTTCTAACCTTGTCTGTGGTTCTTCACAAACAACCCAGTTGCTGCCCCAGGTTTTAGAGACACCAGCTGATCACCAGCAATTTAGACAATTGGTCATTTGTGGGAAAGAAACTCAAGAGTGGATCGAGAGTTTCATTGTCAGAGGAAGGGAGATCTTGGCTCGGATGTTCCAGTTAAGAGAAACGCTCATGAACTTCGTCAAGGCATCCAAGGATTTGAACAAACACTGGCTGAAGTAAAACCTAGGCATGAGATTATCATTGCTGATTTAGACACAGCCTACGGTTCAGCAGTTTCAAAGGAGCACAAAAGACAAATCCTTGCTTGGAGAGAGCGTCATGTTTTCAAAGTTAAAACTTATGAGAGGATATCCGAAGAATTCATTGTCTACAGGCAAAGGGTGATTGAAGCACTTCTTTTCATCAGCGAGTTTGTCACAGAGATACCTTCTCAATACAGTCTTGAAGATGGGTCCTACGTCGGACTTGATGAAGTACAAGATCAATTTCAAAGTGCTACTCGCAGTTGTGATCCAGTTGGTGGAAGGATAGGCCATATTTCAGTGATGTTAGCAAAGTTCGATAAAGCGGCCAATGAGGTCGAAGATTTCCTAAGATCTATTGCAGATGCTGAAGATATTCTTGAAAAGAGGTGTTTTGCTATTGATGGCATAGATGCATCGAACCGGGACACCATTTCAAACTTCCTAGCAGATGTGATCGAGTTTTAAAGTAGCTTTCTTTTGGAAGCTTTCTTTCCCACTTTCTTTCTATTCTTGGAATAATTCTTATCCATTCTTTGAGAAGAGAAAGAAGATGAAATGTAATAGTTGGCGTTTCCCGCTTTTTCTGCTTTCTAGGGTTTTAGTTGTTATCTTCTTTCTAGATTTAGTAATAAAGCTTGCTCTCTAAGCAAGCCCTAGATTGTGAAAGCAAGGAGATTTTAGGGTTCCCTACTCCTCTGCTCATCTATAAATAAGAGCCTTTGCTCATTAGTTTTTCTGAACCGTGCTAGTGAGAACAAAACGCTGAGCCTATTGTGCCTTCTATTTGTTACTCAAGTATTGTTCAATTGTGTTGTGATAAGCAAATTGATGTGCCTCTTTAGCCAACAACGAGTTAGTGTAATTGCTGTTTCTATTGTGTTAAGAATAAGATTGCAAGCCTCTTTAGCTGCAATTTCTTGTTCAAGGCGTGTTAGAAGTGAGCTTTGTTCCGAAGATTTGAGTAATAAAATTATGAGCCTCCTTTGCCTTGGTCGAAAATCTCAGATTTCCGTTATTTATGTTCTACTTTTATGATCTTGATTTCAACTTGCATTGAAGTGTGTAGATGTCTGTTGTGAGAGAGTTTATTTAAGTATTTTGTCAGAGAATCAATCTTGTTAATTTCTAGCTTCTCTTGCTCTGCTATTACTTAAGAGGTTAGAAACGTCTTTAGTTTAAGTTAGTCGTAGTTGAACTTCTTATATCAGAAAATCTCAGCTGCGGCGTTTGTGTTTGATAAACCTTGTGCTCTAAGTTGATCAAAAAGATAGGCAACTTAGTTTTAGTTTACTTTCTTACAAACACCATCAGCAAGAGGGAGCTTCCCCTCCTAATTTGAAGAGCAGTTTATCTGTGCATAGCTGTCCGTTTTTCAAATCCACATATTCGGAGGAGTCTTGAATTTAAGCGTAACATATTTGTAAACTTGACCTTGTTACGATAATATTTGGAAACCCAGAAAATAGTGCCTATGTAGAAGTATTTTTCCGGAAAAAGTCTGGCACATGGGTTTTGTTCGTGCTTCAATGCTGAACAAGCCCAGTTCCTCAGAATTTTGATTCTGAAAACTTTTTCGGAAAAACCCCCAAAAATAGGGGCAGCAAGTTTGTTGATTCTGGAAAATCTGATGAGATGGGTTTCATTGGAAAATTATACTGAATCTACCCAGTTGATCAGATCTGATGTAGCCTGTTGCTTTTTTGTAATATGCAAGAAAACCTAAGACAAGAAGAGAGGAAGTAGACAGAAGATGGATTGGAAGTTTTTATCTAACTCCTTGAGAAAATTTGTCTCTGAATCCAACCTCAGATTAGCAATCTTCTTCTGCTTAAGATCTGCAAGAAATATTGAAGAACGGATGAAAACCTTGTCTAGATCTGTAAATGGCATCCTTGAGAGCTTATGGCTGTTCTTGATCCTTAACTTGCAATGAAATAATGAAGTAGGACGCCTATACCTTGATTATATAGACTCAAGCCTTAGATCCACAAGTTTGGGGACTTAACTCATGATCAAAAGTTGTTTTGGCTTGATCTAAAGTTCAAAAAGGTGATTTCCACTGATCGTGGAGTGATTTAGCCAAGTTTATCTCAAAATATCTTGACTTTAGTCAACAACTTGACCTTTGACTTCTTCTAGGCGTCCCTTTTGAGTTTTGCAAGTTTTTTATTATTTTCTCTCTTGAATGACCTCAGTTTGATCCTGAATCTAGCTTGATCTGTTGATCCTGAGCTATTGCTGGCACATTCGCTGTTGAGCTGGATCCAACCTGAAGAGAAGTGCCTGGGAGACATGATGACAAAAAGTTGAGTTCAAGGCTTCAAAAGAAAGGGCACCTTTTCCAAGAAAGGGCGCTTTTGCTTTTGCCTTGGTGAATTTTCAATCTTCATTCTTCAGCCTTTTGAATTGACCTCTCGTGCTTTGATCTGGATTTCTCGTTGATCGGAGAATCAAATGATCTTGTTTGATATCTCGTCAGGTAGCCAGCTCCGTTTCGCCAAAGATGACTGGAGTTGGAAAACTCAAAAGTCATTTTAGGGCCTGTTGATGCGTGTTTTATGACTCACCAAGCACTTTAGAATAAAGAGTCCAGAGACGCTCTATCCTCTCTTGAAAAATTATCTCGTATGCTAAGATTGCTAGAAAGGTCATACGGTAATTCCAATGTTTCTTAAGTTTAGGGATGGACAAGCTCAATGGATGATGTGATATGCTGATTTCACAAAGGGACCTTGGATAGTAAATTACTCAAAGTAGGGATTAGAATTGATTTAACGTTGAATGCTCTTGTGTTTTTGGGATTTTCAGTTTTGAGATAAAATAAAAGAAAAAGGGATGAGGGTTTAGAAACTAGATTTATGCGAAACTACTCCTATGAACTTAAGAGACAAATGCTGGATAGTGAAATTTAAACCAATCTTTGTTTTGCCAAGCACAATGACTACAACTAGACAAAGATGATGCAATCTTCAATGGATTTACGAATGATGTCCTATTACACAATACCACCATCAATTCAAACAATGTATATAGGTAATAGAATCCAAGTTAAACAATTTCAAAGTTCAGACTAACCTTGCACATCAAATTGAAAATCATTCAATTGAAAAAGGTATGAACCAATTCCACTATTTCCAACACTATCAATCTTTCATTCATCCAAAAAATGCTAAAACTAATTTACTTTATTGAAGAAATTATGAAACCATGCAAGCTCTCAAAATAACAAATGCTCAACTTTGAATCCAATTATTATCTGAATAGCACTAGTAGCAACAATTTCATAAGTCTCTCCCTGAATGAATGAAATGTGTGGGGTTTATATAGGCACCCCAATTACAAAGCAACGGCCCAGATTGATTTGAGATCAATGGCCAAGATTATTTCAAGAAACCCTAACCCTAAAAAGCATAACCAACTCAAAGGACACATGGCACAAGCAAGACGAGCCACTTGGAGTATGGCAAACAATGACACCTTGCAAATCATTCGAGCAAGTGGGAATCCAAAATGCAATTCCCATTGGACTGCTCCCTAGCCGCAAATGCAAGAAATTTTGCTAACACGAAATCCAGCTCCTCCATTGATATGCTCGGCATAGAATCCAGTTGCACTCCCATTATGTCCAAGGTTTCAAGGCACTGGGTAAAAGTACTTTCCCACCTATCTTCCTGTTTCTGAAAGTTATCCATAAAGGTCAAAAGGGAAGACATATCATCAAGCTGATTTTCTGTAACAATCTGCACTTCCTTGAAGTAAATATTCATTACATTTCTCTTCAATCCTTCTAAATCCAAGCCATTTGCATCATGATGCTCCTGCCCTGTTAATCCTTCAAGAGAAGTGAGGATTTTAAACTGAATTTTTTCAATTGCATTCCGTATAACAGCACATTCTTCCTTCATTCCATCATATATCTTCCTTTTAGCCAATAAGGAATGATACCACCTGCTGAAATCATACGAGGCTCCTTCCTCAATAACACCTTCTTGGATTAATATTTGCAGGGAAACTTCCTTTAAAACCTTCAAACGAGGTATTACTTTGTCATTTACGTACTGGAAGTCTTCCCAATTGTCTTCAATCTGGCCAACTTCTGTCATAAGCAAGGCAGATCTGTCATAAGTCTGAGCACATTTCTCCAAGAATTGCTCCATCTGTTTTGAGATATTGTTGATCCAACTCTTAGTTGCTTGGCTTGTGATCCTCATAGCTTCAAGAGTATCAACGGATTCTGGAGGAAGAGATGATGGCGGAATAAAAGCTTCACTTTCTTGGCACAAAGGGGCTGTTAGCTGCTGAATGAACTCCATTAGCCTTAAATTTTCTAACTCTAGCCTTTCCTTCTTCTCCTCTGTTTTGTCGAGTTTCTCCTTGATGGCCTTGGAAGTGTCTGCCAACTCATGGAAATCTTGTTCTATCGTGGTTGGCCCAATGTCCAACGTTGTAACATCATAGTCCATAGGAGTAATCTGATCTCTTGGCTTGTCAATTTTTGGGACTGCAACTTGTAAGATTCGGGATCCTGCTTCATTCCTGGTAATCTGAGAATACTTTTTAGGCTTCCTTGGCATTTTAGCTTTGCCAATCCTCTCTAGGAAGTCTTGCATGCTTTCAACTGGTTGAACTTCATCTAGTGGTCTAGACTTCTTCATCAAACTTTCGGTCAACCAAGCTGGGATAGTGGATAATTCCATCCCATCCTCTAATTGAATATCATCATTAATTCCTTTCAGAGCAGAAATTACTTCATCTCCCAGCTCTTCATTGTTTTCAAGGACCTCAGTATCTCCCATGCCTTCAATCATTAGCGTATCACCTCCTTCCAAACACTCAGTGAGGGTTTGCTCTTGGAGAGAATCCAACTGTTCTAACTCTTGAAATTCGACCTCTTGCTCATGGCTTGGTTCGATCTCAGCAATGGACACCTTTTCTATTACTCCAACAGATAAAGTACTTGAAGATGATGGAATTTCACTCACTTTTTGCTTCTTACTCTCCAATTCTCTGTCAGCTGCTTCTTTTTCCTCCGTGTGAAGATCTTCACTCACTACCTTTCTCTTGCTAGGACATGAAAGTTCATCAAGACTTTCTCCAACTGCCTCACCCTGGCTTTCCTTATTGCTCAATGTGGCATAGGTAAGAGTAACTCCTTCTTTTCTCAATCTGTTGATCTGATTATCTGCCCACTCCCTAGAATAAGCTATAATATCCTTCATCAATATGTCCAAATCAGTCAACTCAGGTTGTGTCCAGTTGGGCAACAAGATAGGCTTGTTCTTTTCCTGTTCAAATTGAGGATGCACGTAGTCTCCGTTGTCCTTTGCCTGGTCAGGTATAGGGAATAAGTCACACCTTTTTACAAGTTCAATTGGAATTCTGGACCAGATCTTCTTCCTGACTCCATATTCGTCCACCAAGTTAGACCAATAGTCTTCAATCTGCATAACATGAAGGGACTTCTTCCCGTGAACTCTCAAGTATGGATCATAATCAGACCTTGGATTATATATGCCGAACTTATAAAATTGCAACTCTAACTTTGCTGCCTTGGCTGATTGCAATGAGGGGCAGACTTCTAGCATTTTCCCAATTGCAACAGGAAAATCCACTCCTTGTTTGTTCCTTTTCCCCTGAATAGAATCTATACACGCCAATTGCCTTGCAACTTCAAGCATAACAATCTTGTCTGTTGGATACCGAGGGAGTCTATATGGAGCATCTGAGAATCCATGAACTCTTATGTATGTAAAGGTCGGAAACTGGATGAACCAAGATCCGAATTTATCAAGCATCACCATAGCCTCCTTAGATAGCCTCTTTTGAACTGCTCCTTGAAGCACTCGCGTGATATACATAAGGAAGGTGTCATTGGTTATCTTATAATTGTCCTTGTAATGCAACTGGAGCTGCAGGTAACAATCATATGCTTTGAGCTGATCTTTTCGAAGTCCAACTTCCCCTTTGCAAATCAGTCCTCTATACTTAGTAAACCGTGCCAGGATGTAAACTATATAGGAACTCATATAGAAGGTCTTGGTCTTCTCCAAATTTCTTAACTGGAAATCAATGTTATCACTTATTAACTTTGCCCAATTTATTGCTTCCATTCCCAATACGACCTCCTCCACGTATGAAAACATCCATACTTCGAAGAAAGCTCCTTGAGAAGTACCCATAAATCCTGTTTAGCATATGAATCATGTCACTATATTCTGGTTTAAAATCCATGCAAATCAATCTCTTGGGCAGCTTGGAGCGATGTCTTTTGGGTTCCTTGATCCAGTTAGAATTAATTATGTCCATACAAGATTCTTTAGCTTGATCAAACATGGCCTGTGATTCTTTTTGAGTCCTGTTCAACATTTTTTGACGATGGGGAATACCAAATACCTCTCTGACTGAATCCTCCGTGAAGTATGCCAAAGTGATCCCATTAGGTGTTTTAATGGATCTTGTTTGTGGATTGTATCTTCTGGCACACTCGACCATTAGCTCACTGCACTGAACTGCAGGTGGAAATCCTGCTGCTTGGTGAAGTCCGCACTTAACGATGTTAGTTGCAATAGGCGTGGACATTTCGTGCTGAGTGCCAAACATCCTTCTCTTGTGTTGAATTGTATTGAATTGCTCAAAGTTGGTATCTGCTACCTTCTTCCATTTCGAGGACAATTGGGATTCTGGATAAAATTCTCTGAGAACCTCTTTTACTTGGGCTTTTCTAACTCCACCTCCTACGTTCTTTGAAGTAGACATTGTGCCTGTACGAAGCTCAAAGTTAGAATATTTCACAAATTTGTAAAAAAGGGCGATTTTATGGCTGGAGAGTATTTAAATAAATTAATTCAAAGAATTCCAGAACTCGTTTGCCTAGGCTGGTTGGAGAATAAACTTCAATAAAATAAATTCTTTTCCAACCTTTATCTTTTTAAAAGAACATTCAAGGAATTTTTTAAATAGTTTACTAGACTTTGAAAGCTGAAAAAGCGAAGTTTCTGTGCACATCAAGACAAAAAAATTCCTTTTCTTCTGTAAATTCGCCAGCTATGACTCTGCAGTTGATTGAGAAATCTGAAAATAGAAGAAAAAACGTCCAACCTTGCTCTGGAATTAAATGCAACTTGCAGCTCAAGAAGAAAATAAGAAGGACGCCTTTGGCTGAGAGAAGTTTGCCTGTGAAAAACTTGACCTGTGAATAATGAAAAAATAAAACTCACAAGCACTTCTTTTATAATAAAAAGTTTCCTTATTAGCCAGGGTC
The DNA here is from genome assembly GCA_007258455.2 of Sequoia sempervirens. Taxonomy (NCBI): domain Eukaryota; kingdom Viridiplantae; phylum Streptophyta; class Pinopsida; order Cupressales; family Cupressaceae; genus Sequoia; species Sequoia sempervirens. The sequence continues at coordinate 745 of VDFB02099481.1, read as the reverse complement.
GATCTCTTCCTTAATTGGGTGCTTTTGCTTTAAAATGAAAAAAGCAATCTTATCCTCTTTCTTTTTCAAGGCGTCTCTTTTTGGCTTGATAACTAAGTTTTATTTTAAAATAAAACTTAAGTTATTTTATTCTTCTTTTGCCTTCTAGAAAATTTGACCTTTAAGTGGACTAATCCACTCTTCAACTAGATTTTTCATCTTTCTAACTGGAATTTAACTTCATCTTGAAATCCTTGAAGTCCAATTCGAATTTCTACTTGCCTTAGTCAATTTTCATCATTTTCCAACTGGATTTCCTTTTAATAGGCGAATTTTAGCAAGATTTTTCAAATGGACGAATTTTAACTAGATTTTTCAAGATTTACCTGGATTTTCAAATGGATTTCCTCATGGGCGCACCTCTCCAACCTTAGGCGAATTTCACCATGATTTTCTTGCTCTTTACTTGATTTTTCGTTGATTTTCTCTCTTGAAGGTGCGATTTTTCAATTGATTTTCCAGCTTTTGCATGTGCTTTTCCTTGCTTTTCAAATCTTTGCATGCGCTTTTCTTTTGCTTTTCGCATGATTTTTCAATTTTTTAAGATTTTTGCTTGATTTTTGCCTGCTTTTTGATTCCAAAAGTGGAAACTTTCGACTCCACTGCCAGTGAGACCAAGCACTTTCTAAAAATAGAAACTTACTAAAAATAGAAAAAAGCAAAAAGTAACTTTCTAAAAATAGTAAATTCTAGATTGGTCCAGAAA
>VDFB02099480.1:0-19985 GCA_007258455.2 Sequoia sempervirens | reverse complement strand
AATATGTAGTAATATGCATGGTAGCTCCTTAGCTCATCATCAAAGTATGTATCAAATTTCCATAAGGGCCACATGGAGATTGTGGAATGATGTGAGCCGTTTGATAAAGTTTTCACATGAGAAAATCAATGGATCAAATTCAAATGAGAACATCCAATTGATGGACTAATTGTTCACTTGTGCAAGCCTTCTTGTGAAATTAATGTTGAATGTACTCGGCCGAATTCATGTAAAAAGGGTCTTTTGTTGCATTTTCTTCTCATTTTGAAATTTGAGGAGCTGAAGAAGAGTTCAGAGGGACCAGAGTTGACACAAAGAAAAGTTACAAAAGGGTTTCCTAGGTAAGTCATCATCAAACTCCACAAATATTTCTTGTTCTTTTGCAATAATTCACACAATGAATTAGAATGTTTGGTTTGTTTTCAAGGGTAAATTAGGGTTCTTGACTTCTCTTGATTAGGTGTAGTTTTCTAATTTGGATAAAAGAAAATAGGTAGAATATTATTCAAATTTGAGTTCAAATTGTTGAGTATAGAATATCAATTCAAAAACCTATTTTGAATTGAAACCTAAAATCCCTAGCCAAGTCAAGATGAGTCAGCCTAGTGAGTCGTCATCCTCAAAACCCACATCCTAGAGGAAAAAATAGAAATTATCCCGTAACCCACCCCAAACATTTAAAGAAATTGAGAAGAAAAAGGGTCAACCAAAGAGCTATGTCCATTTCATGGACAAGTTTTAGCCACTAGATATTATGGAAAGCGGCTGGAAGGCCACTGGGAAAGGAGTGATGACTACCAATTTCAAAGACCTTGGAGTTGGAATTGGTGATATGGTTGTGCCAGAGTCAGGGTAAAATTTGTTCCTATATGCTTTCAGAAGAAGAGATGCCAAACATCCTAGCTGAAACATGTGGTGTTATGACTTGGGAAAGTTAGTTTTTCCTAACATCTTTGTAGAAGTTGGCTTGATGATGCAACTGGCTGATAGATATGATGAGGTCAATAGTGTAATAACAAATAAAGATGGTAAGAGCCTCTTGGAAATTAAAAGGAAGAAAGTTATACAAGTGTTTGGAATGAACCCTAATGCAAAGGAGAAGATTAACATTGATAAATTGCAACAAGAAGATGCTCGACATAGAGTTGGGATTAGAAGAGGTGAGCTCCCAAAACATATTTGTGAAAGAGGCACATTGTTTGCACTTAAGGAAGTTGAACCATTTGATTGTGAAGAATTTGTAGATTACTTTAGGTTCACATACTTTATGTTGTTTCAAGTTTTGGGATTAAAATGTGATGAAAGAATAGTGTTGCCTCTGGTAATTATGATCATGGATATTCAACACAAAAATCAGCATAAGTGGTTTGATTATGTTCATTGGGTTGCTGAGCAGCTGCATTTTGATTTAGTGACATTGAAAGAAAGGAAAACCCCACTCAAATTCATGCATTATTCATTTCTGATGCATATGTTTCTATGGGAAGGAAGAAGGGTTTTCAATCAAGCTTTGAAATTAGGACAAGTTGATGAAAACATATTTCCTTTTGGTTAGCGGTATTGAAGAACATTAGCTTGTTTGTTTACTTTAGCTTTGTCTTTTGACTTATCCTATTTGTGCTCATTCCAATGAACTCTTGATGATGTCCCAAACAAAAGGATTTAGAGAGATAGGAATGGGGCAATGATCATAATCTTTTTGTCTGTTGCGCTTTTTGGACGTTCTTGTAATATAACTTGGTGAATACTTGCTTTATTAGGTATGAATGGAGGGTGTTTTGGATATCTTGTTGACCACATAGGAAGGATTGATTTCCTTCCTATGTTTTGGTTTGAGATGTGTGAAATACCTAAAGCGCATCCTACTAAGGTTTCTATATGTTAGGTGTGAACAAGGATACTCCTATTTGATTGTCAAGTCAAAGTCCATCGCACTAGGTGCAACGCCATCCAAGTTCTTTATACCTTGATGCATCGTGCCTACGTGTGTTATCAAACATAAGGCAATTGTCCCTTTGAAAATTACAACTCCTCGGCAAGTAATCATCATCATCATCATCAACAACATCATCTCATGTCTTGTTGGAATCTCTTGCTTTTCATGGTAACATGGTACCATGACAGTTAATCATAAATCATCCCCATTGCATCTATCTTGCATCCACAAACCATCAGCATACCACATAATGCATATCATATCATATAGAAAGCATTAATCATACCACATGCATTCATCCCCATCATTGCATAATATAGATTGGTTATTCTAGGCATCTCATAAACCATACATTTATCATCCATTTGCATAATCATAAAATCATCATCATATCATATCATGTGCATCCATATCATCCATGCATCATCATATCATCCAAACATCATAATAATCTCATTTATATCATCAATAATGTAATTGTCATGGTACAAATCAGGATCAAGTGTGTGTAATATATCAAAATATACATGTTGAGGCTAACAATGGTTGATGATTGTCTATACATCATCAAAATTGTCTATGTCAAATATCTGATCTTTCTAAAGAATTATCTTTTGTCCTACGATTAGTAGAACCACTCCTCTCACATTTTATCGTGATATCCATCAGAAATTAGAATTTCCACTCGATCGCTCGATGGGTTAGTATACCAGCATAATTTTTCTCACTTGAGCAACAATGGGGCATCCGAAAAATCAGTTTTTTTTTTAAATTTGACCGTGAAAAGATTATTCTTTGAGCCAACGCAACAAGTACATTGCTTCAAAGAGGGGAAAAATGTAAACATGGAAAATGTACTGATTGACATTGCACATCTAATCTTGACTACTAACACCATTTCATCCTAAATCATCCCTCAGTCTAACCATTTAATCGAATACCCTTATTTGATTAAATTCATCAATCTTCCTCTCTTAATTAAATAAATCATTTATTTGATTAAGCCATTATTTCTTGTTACTTAAATCAATCAGTTTGATCTAATTATCCCTATTTAATGAAATAATCAATTTTATCCCTAAAGTCTATCTATTAAATTGAATAGATTAAAACCTTATTTAGTTTAATCTAACATCATCTTTTTTAATTAAATAAATCAAAAGTCCTTATTTAATTAATCCTTTTATCATATTCCTCTCATATTTGATTTAAATCAATCCATAAATCTAAATCAATATGTCACATCATTTTAATCCTCATTAAATTAATTAACCTTGATTAATTTAATCTCCATCCATGTCCCATCCTCTAGCTTTTGCAACTTGCACATGAAAATAGATTTAATTCATTTATTAAATCTCTATTTTCTCTCAAAAGGAATAATAAAGGAATATTCCTCGAATTTGAATTCAAAAATCCAAGTGGACTTTGTCCTTCCAACAAGGCATTTACTCCACCTAATAAGTCATTTTTCCTTGAGCCAAGTGGCATTCAATGCATTTTCTTTCCCTCTTACATGTCATTTCAACAATTTCAAATTCCCCCTGATTGCATTTATTGACACATTCTTCAAAACTTACACATCCCTCATCCATTTACATGTTGACAGGTGGCATCTTGCCATTGGTTGATTCTTAGTCCCACATTGCTCTCTTTTGGACATTCTTCCAACTTGACATTCTATAAATAAGAGATCTTATTCCTCATTTCATCATACACAATCCAAGTAGAATTGTTATAGTCATTTTCTAGTTCATCCACAAATTGAGTAAACTACTATACTCAAATTCATAGAAATCTTCATCCATTTCATCCAAGCATAGTTAGGTTTTTGTAGATTTTCAACATAGAGCTACATTGAAGTCATCACTACAAGCATTCATCCTTCATCAATCATCTTCATCACATCGTTGGAGTTGGGAAAGGGCCAATTTTCACATCAAATTGGCACCAATTGCCCCATGGGATCAAGAGTTTGCATTGTTTTCAATAGGATTTAGCTTCCTTTCTTGTTATTTCATTATATTTTTGTTTTCTTTCCTATTTTGAGCTTTGCTAATGGACTCCATGGGGAATCCTTGTTCTTACTTGCATATGATCTTCTAATGTGTTCCTTTGTTGTGTTTTGTAGGTATTTGGATTGGGGTTCTACAGATCTAGAGGGACTCATTGATAGAGAAAATAATAAGAGGGGTATATCTAGGTATGGACCCCATACTTTCTATTAGAAGGAGGATGTGATAAGAAACCTACCTACATTTCATGTTTTCCTAGACAAAGAGAAAGTTTAGATGAAGATGATTGAGATAGAGCACATGGATTTTACAAAGAATTCTTACTATGAAATCCCTTAAAAACATATCACTGATAAGTTTAAGAAGATGGAGATACTAGTTAGTGATTTCAGTGATGGTACATTTCTTGAGAAGGTTTAGCAAGTAGAACAGATAGCCCAAAGTTCTTTACAAGAGCATCTATTCAAAACTGTTGGGCAATCAAAGGGACCCATGGCACTAGAAAATTGGCAGGAACCAATTGATGTTGATGATGTGGCTGTTATGGAGCCCATTCTTGAAAATGTTGAGGAAAGACAAAATGTTGAAGAGGAGATGAAAAAACCATCAATTGAATCAATTCCTATTGATCAATGAATAGGTCAAGATTTTTCATATCTTGATGTGGGATATGTAATGGAACCGTTTGTTCCTGGTGATAGGCTAGTACCTTGGGAATATGATGAAGAATACGACAATGTTGCAAGGGTTTTAGCTTACTCCAAGTTTCAAGAAGATGATTCTTTTGTTAAAACTAAAGAGTTTAGAGAATTAATAGCCAAATTAAGAGTTGAAGAAATAAATGATAGGATACTAAAAGCACAAGAGGGAGTCAATCCTCTATAGTAGGAAGAGGTCAAGAAACAAGCCGAGGAATAGATAATTCAAGAAATTGAGAAAATGAATCCCATGGAGGCTAGAAGAATCATTAAGGAGAGTGGGATGCTTGTAATGCCAAGATGGGACTTGTGTTCTATAGTTTCCTTGGATGCAATCAAGAGTGGCCTAGATCCCATGGTATCAAAAGAAACATTTGATGAGAAGACATTTGGTTTGGGGTTTAGACCTAGTTCGCATGCACTATCCATTTGGTCATTTCACCTAATTTAGGATGATGCAGACTCAGTATAACAATGAGTGGTCTCTCAGGAGAATTGAATATAGCAAGAGCGTCAAAAATGACAGCCACACAAGTTGCAAGGTTAACAATGTATTCAGCTATATTGAGTGTTGATACAATTGAGATAACACAATCAAGATACATGGATTTGTTGGAGAAACATAATAAATTTGTTGAAGAGTAAAATAAGGTGAGAGTCACTTTGGCCAAGGAAAATCAAAAGGCCAAGTACCTAAATATCCACAGTCTGTAACATCACAACAAGATAAAGATACCTTAAAGTTGAGGATTAATGCATTGAAGAGTGAGCTCCAAGCAACCAAGTCTAAGAAGAATAAGCTCTAGGAGAACATGAAGAAGATTACAAAGGATATGGTTGAAGAAATTTTGGGCCACAGATTGACCAAAGTATCCCTTAAAGTATAAGCCACATGGTTAACTTATAAAGGTATACATGAGGCCTTTGAAAAGTTCTAATATGCTCAAGAGGTTTTCAAGAGGACATGGAATAAATGGAGAAGTAGGTTAAATAGTTTAAGGGAGATTCAAGAAAATGCAAAGGAAGATGCTGAAGCTCCAACAAATCTTCCAGACATAATAAGAGGAATTGAAATGATTGGTGAGGTCACATGTTTTCATGAAAGAATTGGTGGATAGTTGCAAGGTAAAATAAAAGCCTTCAAAAATATGGAAGATCAGGGTGTGCCAAAAATCCTTAATGAAGATAGAACACTTAAAGAGTATGCATCATGGAGATCTTTCTTTAGGTATCAAATAACTATGGGTCCAATGATAGTATACATTGATGATAAGTTAGACTTAACTGTGCCGAATGGTTTAATTGATAATCTCATTAGTATTTTGACAGACATGGATATCTTTGTGAAAGAAGCCAAAGTAGTAATTGATGCTAGGTATAATGCATATAACACAAAGGTGCATAAACTATTGGATATCAATTGGCCCATAGAGAACGAGTACAAGAAATAGTTGGAAAAGTATGTTGAGTATGTCACAGGGGTTACATGATGGATACATAGCATGGTCAAGTATAATAGAGGTCTAGCCTGCGAGACAAATTATTTATAGTCTATACCTTCCCAACTAGAAAAATGCATGTGGTCATCCAGCAAATTTTCATTCTTTTCTTTATTTTTTGTTATGCTTTCATATCTTATGCTTTTGACCAAGTGGAGATGATGTGGAATCATCAAAAAGAAACATACGAGCTCAACTTGTTACAAATATTTTGTCTCTTTGTATTTCCTCCCACTTTCTTTGAGTGCAAATATAACTACTTGGGTGTTGAAATGAAATGAAACATCATGAAATACAGGGTGAAATGCAATGTGACTGGAGAATAGCTCAAATCCTATATTTCTTCTTATAAAAGGGAATTCAAGGCAATTTTGCAAGGGTCTTTTGTCAATTTTAGTTGATCTTAGGTAGTCTTAGCAAATATTTCCATGGAATGTATCAAGCATACAAGGCTATATAATTTTGTTGAGTCTTAGGTGTTGAAGTCTTTTTTTTACAATTAGCTTAAATTTTTTGTAGTAATGACAACATTTGAAATCGGTAATGGAAATTTTTCAAGGAGATTGTCTCTTGTATACACAATTTACATGAATTAGCAATGAAATAATTAAGGATCATTTCATTGGTCTCCAATCATCATAGTTGGGTGTGTGTTTACATTGTTGCTTAAATTCAAGTAATTGATCAAAATGCTTTGCTGTAATCATTGGTTGGTGAATATTAAGTTTTAGGATAATTAAGTATTTTCTATTTGGGACATTTGAGTTGAGCATTTGCAATGCAAATACATGATAGTCTATGAATGTTGGATGTTATTATTGTTTCTTTACAGTTTGTTGTGAATTTGACCCCATTATACAAGATAAGGTATTGTTCTATATATGAAGTGAAATCAAATATGTATGATCAACTAGATCTTGTCAAAGAACAACTCATTTAAATAAAATCATACACATATTTTTAGTTGTTGTAATTGTCATTTGAATTTTCCATTCTCTGCTCCAATTGGTAAAGGTGTGAAGAATTTTCCCAATTCTGGCAAATTATCACCTGTCGAGTCATGAATATGTGAATGTATCTACTGAATATGCAATGTAGGTGGTAGCTTTATCAAAGATTGATATAAATATATTGTGGGATCACCTTCCCGAGTCTTCCAGAGCCCGATTGCACGAAGAAAGCTAAATTTCTTTCTCTCATTCATTGTCCAACCCCTTTTAGGTTGCTAATTATTGGATAAATCTATAGGCTTCCTTGAAGATCTTGTTGGAATTTAAAAGAGCCAACAGGTAGATCATGATTCTTGCTTTGAACGATGTTGATCTTGAATGAAACATTTGCTTGAATCACAAAACCCTAAATCACAATTGTTAGCACAATAACAAACATGATGCATTAAATATTTGACATGATGATTGATTCTTGAATGGTGCTCCAAAGTGCTTGATAATCTACTCTTGAAGACACTTGAAAACACTTGAATGATCTTGTGAACTCAACTTTGATATTAGGAATACTCTCACAAAAGTCTTATCTAAAAATGAATAAAAGAACCTTGTATATATACTCAATTATATAAGAATTCTAGAAATTGCAAGTCTACAAGCTGACATCAGATCTACGAGAATAAAATCTTGCTAGAAATTCAAATTAAACTTGAGTTTGGACCACACAAGACTCATTCGCACAAGGTGAGGAATGAGTCCCACCAAGCTTAATTTTTGGGAACTTTTAAAAAAATGCTTAGAAATGTGTGAAACCAAGTTCAATACAAAAAGATTGAGGTGGGACCCATTCTATCAAGGTGGAAAATGAGTCCCAGTTCACTAAATCTACGCCATTCAAACCTGAAACACTTGAATTATAACTGGCTAATGATTGGTGTTAGGATTATCCTCAAAAAGATGCAATAAATGAGGCTTGTGGATGCAAAATATGAGCAATTAAAGCATGAGAAAGCCCAGTTATTAATGAAAAGCCTAGAAAAGTGTGAAAGTGTGTTACATCACTTTACAACACTTAAAATAAGTAAATATTAAGGTTTATTTTGATTAAAAAGAGGTTCATTAGGTTTAGTTAATTAATAAAACCTTAGAAAAGTGTGAAAGTGTGTTAAAACACTTCACAACACTTTAGCACGGTATCATTTGAACTCATTAGTTCACAAGGGCCCAAGACATAATGTGAATGTGTCAACCACATTACAACACCAAATTAAGGAAAGATTAAGCCTAAGTCACAAGGAGGGCCCAAACAAGCTAGGAAAAGTAGAAGGGATTCCTTTTTCGATGACTACATTAAGCCCCCACTTTAGTGGGAGGATGAACTTGTTTCAAACTAACACTAAAGTAGACAAACACACATCAAGAGGTGTCCAAGTGTACCAATGCCAATACGATGAGATGAGAACAATCAAGAGAGGTGATCAAGCCCCTAGGATCAAGATCTCATGGAAAACCAACATAGGCACAAAAGAACACACATGAGAATGATATAAAGAGCATCAACAAGACACAAGAATGCATTTTTAAAGATGAAAGAGAGAAAAGGTAAAAAAAGGAGTCGGATCAAGCTTTGACAATTTTTTCATCGCGATGCAGATCAAATATAGGATGTTTGTTTGAAAAATGCATACTCACTCTCTGGCAACAAAACTCCTAGTTGTCTGCTAGGTGAGAATTCCAAGAAGGTGAGAAACATACACTCATGGTTGGTATGCACTCACACACACATGCAAGTGTCTATGGGTAAATTCATGCCTCAGTCAGGCTTCCCACTCAAACCATACCAAAGTTATACCTCCTGATAACTTTAATAAGGTGCCACGCAAAAATGATTTTTGAGCTTCATGAGGCAAGCAAAACTTCATATTCTTGGAGCTCATGAACAAGCAGGATGGCTCTACAAGCATGCAAGTTGTGTTATGGAAGGTGACCATATAACTACAAATCCAAAATAAGGAATGTTCAAAGGATTCTTGCTTAGTTCATGTGAGGTCTTTAACTTAGGGAAAATTGTGCCTAATGTCTCCAAGAGAGGACCAATAAAATAATAGAAAATTCACAACTTAGGGGATGCAGTGTGTTGCATCAAGAAACTAAGAGGAATGTAATATGCTAAGAGAGATCATGCTCTTGAAGGACATCACACCCAATGTCATCCACAAAGAAAAAAAGGAATCGTATAAAGTAAGAAGGTTGCACCATGAACCATGAAAAAGAAAAATGAAAAATAATAATACCAATGTATGCCCCCACTTTAAAGAAATTGCTAAACACCATACTACAAGCAATTACTTTAAAGTAGAAATGATGAATGTTGAAAATAAAGAAGACATGAGAGCCAACTTGGACAGACCTATGCCAAGTCATATGTTTCCAAGTAAATCTACATCATGCAAAAAGAAAAGAAAAGAGAGAGGTTTCCCCCAAAATGAAAATCCAAACACATAAGGGATCTATGGATTTGGGGTCAGTATGTTCTTGCTTCAATGTTTTTAGAGAGCTCATAACTGCCATCATTCCTCAAATAGACATAGAACTAGAAGAATGACACAAGGAGAGTGAAAAAGACTAAAATCCTTTTGGCTCAACATGGAAGAGACATGAATGTCTCGATGCCTCACTTCATGCCCAGAAGGAAAACAAAATACAAATGAAAAATATAAAGAGCGAAAAGTAAAAGATTTGTGACATAGAGAAGAATGATGGTACAAATAGATGAATGTCACAAAGAGAGAGAGAGAACATCAAATATAATGTATTGGTGGGTCACATCACACAGATGCAATCACTCAAAAGAAAAAGAAATAAATAATGCAAAATACTAGTACAATACAAGCGAGTTAACCTAAAGTAGGTCATTTGCCTCCCAATCTCAATCTATATAAGTGAAAGGTAGACAAAAAACCTAAGGGACAATGAAAAATGCATTAATAAGACAAGGTTCTCTCCTTCTTACCTCCACTGAGTGTAAGAAAAAAATGAGTTGATGTAGGTGATGGGAAAGGTCATGTAATAGTGCTCGAATAGAATGTTCTACAACTATTACATGTCAAGGGGTGAAAAGGGGATGTGTTATGCAATCACTCGATGGAACTCATTGCCATCAAAGTGAAATTTGTTTAATACTAATTTGAATGCACAACAATGTTCTATGGTATCGAGAATGTGGAACTATTGTATCTTTAGGATATAGTATGAGCTTGTCTTTCATTTGTGGTAATGTTATAAGTTATTTATTTAGAAGTATTTGTAATTTCCTCACTTTCAGGTGGCAGATAAGAAAACTAGAGTTTTTGTAGCTTGTAAGGCCTCTTGTACTTGCTAGATTCACCAGCTTCTCTAGATGGGATTAGGGTAAGAGGTCGTGAGATGATCTTGTCTTTATTTTCCTTATCCTTAGAAGGTACATGTTGCTCTTGAGGAAGGAGAACATTCATATTGAGAGAAGAATCTAAGATCACTGTACCATCACTATGAAGCCTTAAGTATTCTTTAGGAGCATTGATGTTGTCAAAGGGGTCTTGACATCCTAACCCCTTTGTGTTTTCATTGGTTGGTATTTACTCTAAGAGTTGATCAATTTCATGTTCACTTGTCATATCACATCCTTGTTTACTCAAGATTGTGAATCCTTTTCACTATGTTTCTTCTAGATTGATGGGAGTGTTTCTTACTTTGTTTTCATAACATGGTTGAGTATTTTCTTGTTTAGAGGAACTAGGTTCACCTATTGTAGGGAACTTAGGCTCAACTTTTGACTTAGTTTCAGGATGTAAGTAACCAAACATCTTATGAGGTGGTGTTGTCGGTGGTGTTGGTTGCTTCATGGATGGATAACATGATGCATTAGCTTCAAGGTTGTTAAGACAATCACTTAGGAACTTATTCATGTTGTCATCATCTTCTCCAATGATGTCAACATCACGAGGAGGACATGCATTAGGAGTTTAAGGAGCATGAGTTAGGTCAATTTCATTAGGATCATTTCCAAAAGTACAACTTGACACATCCACTAAGGACTTTAAGGACATCCAAAGCTTGCTAAGCACATATCCATTATGCAAATTTTAGATTCTAAACTATGCAACAATGTGAAAGAAAATGCTCTAGATGCAATTTTGAATTTAAGCAATGCACAAGATGAATGGATTTAAATTAGATACAATGAATTGACTGAAGTATAAGATATTTAAAATAAAACAAAAAGGAAATAACAGAAAATAGAAACTCAGCAACAAAATTTTGAATGCTAGAAAATTTAGTGCAAAATATGCAAAGGGACTGATTCACCTAGGGTGGCGAATGAGTCTCATTAGGGAATTTTTTCAATGTTTTCATAAATTTTCAATTGAATTTTATGCTTTTTATGCTTTATAATCTATATTTGTGATGAAAATGAAAATTTAGAATTATTTTCAATGAAATTAGATGCAAAAATATAATCTATATGAGCTTTCACTAATGCAAAGTTTGAAACCCTAGAATACAAATTTACTAATATAAGTCCTAATGCAATGTTAATGCAAGCAAGATCTAGGATGAAAATGCAATCCAAATCAGAATTATGATGTTCTAAATGTCGGTTCTATTGGAATATGGCTTTGGGAGATTTTTTTTTGGTTGCTAGTCTTTTCATTGATGGAAACTGGAGTTAGTAGTATGGTCCGCAGTTCAGAAGTAGCCCATACCGATAGGAAAAGTAGAAGACAATATTCTACCGGTAGAAAGCATGAAGAATAGAGTATCTGGTTGGCAAGTTGGTCTGAATACCTCACCGGATCATTATTTTTTTGTGTGGATACCCAGGGAAGCTTGTCAAGCATGTATGTTACCTTATTGGTAAGTTTTGTGGTGTTGTAGAAATTGGTGTACGAGTTAAGAGATTTGATAGAACAACTTATTGTTTATTTTCTCATTATGGTCGATCTATTGTGTGTGGCATGTTCCATATGTATAAGGAGTATTTGTTTTTGATAAAAGGGATAAGCGGGTTTTACAAGGACCAAAACCACAAAGTAACATTACAAGCAAAGACCAAAATAGAGGTCCGAAAGACAAAAAGGCTACCAAAGAGATAAAAACCTGCTAAAACAAACAGCTGCAAAAAGCTGCAAAAAGGCCATCAGAAGGCCAGCAGACAGACAAACTAGGGCCTAGCCACAGCTAATCCATAGTCTTCAGAAGCTCGTCAGTAACCTCTTTGGGTCCACCATATCCTGGACCCCCTCCATGAGAATCTGACTCATATTTTGGGTAGACAGGGCTTTTCTTTTCATTCTTGATCTAGTGCACCTAGAAATACCCGCATCCTCATCATGGTCTTTCTCCTTATCTAAGTCGACAATTAGCGCTCTGTTCTGGGTTTTCTCCACACTTTCGGTCATGGCTTTGATGATTAAAGAATTATGTTTGGCTATTCTGCAATTCTGATCAACAATTTTTTTCATGGTTCCTTTAATTTTATCAAGATCATTCTCAATAGTACTGTCCTTGTGCATGCTATCCTTCGCAAAGGTATTCTTCTCCACTTCAAGCTGTATTAGCCCCGCAACTTTGGCTTCAATTTCCCCCAACTTACTATGAAGAGACATATTTTTGGTCTTCAACTCACTGATTTCATAAAATAACCATTTGGCAGAATTAAATTGGTCCTCAGAGCATCTCTTGGCAGTTCCAACGAAGTCAAAAGGGGGGTCACTATCAGATTTGACACCAAAATTAACCGACTCCGCACCTCTGGGAGAGCTACAATTCTCCTTTTGAATATTTTGAGGGGAGTGGGGATCCTCAAGACTGACCTTGGCCGCTTTAGCAGAAACAATAGGAGAGTCATCAGGATAGGAAACTAACTTGTTAGCTGGAGAACTAGAGCCTGCCAATATAGCATTAGGGTTAGTGCGGCCGGGAGCAGGAACAGAGCAGGCACCAGAAGGCTAGGGGAAGCGGCCAGAGGCAAGAAGGGGGGGCAGGGGAAGCGAGGAGAGCTTGACACAACCAGAAGTAACTTTAGTCCTAGATATACTAGGCTTAGTATCATCCTCATCAGGCTTCGAAGGGGCTAAAGGGTTTGGGAGGGCAAGCATATTCTGAAAGTGCTCATAAATGAGCCTTAAAAGACCCGTGTGAAGAATCAGGTATCTTTTAGGGCTCCTACTGTGGTCAGAAAAGCTATTTCTCAGGGAACAGAGCAAAAAGAAAGGGATGGAAACACACACCTTATGCCAAAAGTGATTGAGCAAGCACGAAGTGGTATCCATAAACCCTAGTGAAGTGGTCATCAAGAGTGATGTACTCCATGATAACCCTTAGCACTTTTCTCCATAAAGCTTTTATGGTGTCCGCTTCATAGTAACTGTTCAACATCTTTACAAGATTTTGCTTCTCTGTTTCGGTCTTAGGGAAGCTCATCACAGCTTCATCAGAGAATTTCCTGTCTCTAAAAAATTTATGCTCTTCAATCGGGATACCAGTAACCTCCGCAATCAAAGCTTCATCAATATGAACTTTCCTCCCAAAGAGGAGAAGCTCCCCATTGTTCCATTTTTTCTCAAAGAAATTAGTAATCTCCTCCTGAGGGCCGTGGAGTTTCTCGATGAACGGCAGTAAGCCACCACTTCTTATTTTTCTCCACACTTTAGTGTTCTTGGTGTGTGACTCGAAATTGGTAGGTTCGACCCTCTTTCATACCCCACCCATTTTTGAGATCTCAGTGCAAATATTGTTGCAAATGGAGAACCTGTTCTAGATAGTTCCTTTGCTTTGCAGGACCCACAAAGCATACCAAGGTAAATAATTACTCTGCCAGATACTCTCGGCCCCATGTAGTCTACTTATTTTGTTAGTCATGACTCGTACCTTCATCATTATTACAAGAAGTTGCCACTTTACCATTCACCGCATCAAGCACCATTAAAGCTTGAACATCAGAATGGAGGTCAATCCTTTTGTGCCATGTGAGGATTTTATCACTCTTAACTCCCTCATTAGCAAAAAAATCTGTGACTGCATTCGCCTCACGGTAAGCATGAGTGATTTTAATTCTGTCGAACTTACTAAGTAAAACCTTAGCATCTTCAATCCAATTTTTAATCGACCATGCAGGCTGGGACCTACCACAAAGGTTGTCTATTATATTTTTTAATCACCTTCAAGCCATAGATTTTTACATTTAATTTCCACTGAAAGGTTGATTATGTAATAAGCACCCGCTACTTCCACCACATGATTACTTTGGACCCCTAAAGGGGTGGCAATAGCTCCCATAAAGTTACCTGCCGAGTCCCTTAGGACCCCACCACACCCAGCCTTCCCTGGATTTCCTTTGGCCACACCATCGAAGTTGGCTTTGGCCTAGCCATCCGTAGGAAAACTCCAACAAACTCCCTCCCTGGACTTTTTGGCCAGATTTGGAGCATTGGAAATATCCCATTTAATTCTCCATTCCCTAGCAATTCGGTTGTCATAAGGAGAGCAAACCACAGCCTCAAACTTGTCCTCCTTGAAGGGAACAACAGAGAAGTTCTCTTTAATCATCCTAAGAATTCTTTCAAACACAATTTCCTCTGATGATTCCTTATCCCTGAAGATCCTATGGTTTCTCTCTTTCCAAATTCCCCATGCCACATGGGGGAACGAGAAAAACCATAGTTTTTTTATAAAGGGGTTGAGAGAAGGGGCTTTCCATTGAACAAAAAAGTCTTCAACTGACTCCGGGGGGACCCAAGAAAAATGCCAGCATTTCAGAAGCTTGTCCCAAACCAGAGAGGAGAAAGGACAGTGGATAAAGAGGTGGTTAACCAATTCAGCCTTGCTTTTACAGAGGTAGCATCTGTTGGGGAGTAGAAAACCTCTTTTGCAAAGATTATCAACAGTTAGCACTTTTTTTTGGAGCAAGGACCAAAAAAAGATGTTAACCTTAGGTAAGAGATGCTTAGTCCAAGCATGCGACCACAGAGTGGGGGGGATTAAGAGCATGTGAAAGCCGGGCAAAAGCAGAAGAAATAGAAAAGCACCCAGAAGGTTCATACTTCCAAATAAGGCTGTCCTCTTGATTCAGGTAGAGTCTAACAGCATTCAAAGAGGAGTAAACAAAGACCAAAGCAGGGTTTATCAGGGGGAGATTGATCCACTTACCATCCCTCTAGTAATCTTTAACAAAGAGGCCATAAGTGTCTTTGCAAAAATTAGCCCATCTACCGAGATTCCCATCCTGAGTCAGAGGTTCATTACGCAGCCAATAGTCATCCCAAAATTTGATCTGGTTACCATTGTGAACCTACCATTTCAATCCCAATTCCACCACCTTAATCCCATCAATCATATAGTTCCAACAACTTGATCCTTTTGGGAGATGAGGATTCTCAATAAGATCCTTGAGGGAATTGTTATTCTGCAAATACTTGCTTTTAATTATTTCACTCCATTCACCAGAGGAGAAGAATAGTCTCGATATCTATTTAGCTAGGAGCGATTTGTTCAGCAGTCTAATTTTTCTTAGCCCAAGGCCTCCATCCTTTTTTGATATGCAAACCAGGTCCCAACCAACAAGAGGCATTCTTTTTTTTTCTTCGACTCCCGACCAAAGGAATCTCTTTCGGATCTTTTCAATAGTTTCAGCATATTTGGTTGGGATTTTGAAAAGACTAAGAGCATAGATAGGGAGATTCTGCAGGGAAGCTTTAAGAAGCTGGAGTTTTTTGGCTTGGCTTAGGTGAGCTCCTTTCCAGCCAGAAATTTTTTTCCCAAACCTATCAACCAAAGAGATCCAAAAAGAATCTGGAGGTTTTAAGCATAGAGGTAACCCCAGATAAGTAGTAGGGAGGGACTCTATCTTGCAACCAAGAATTCCAGCTATCTTCCTCTGTCTATGCAAAGGTGTGTTAAAGAAATACAACGAGCTTTTTTGCTTATTTATCATTTCACCAGAAGCTCCTCCATAGGTATCCAGAAGTTTTTTCATCTCTTTAGCCTCCGAGACAATAGATCTACCCATCATCAAGGTGTCATCCACGAACTGTTGGTGAGAACAAATCAAATTGCTCAAAGATGGTTCGAGCCCTACAATAGATCTTTGAGCAACCAATTTACTCATATTCCTACCAAAACTCTCAGCCATAATTGTGAAGAGGATAGGAGAAATGGGATCTCCCTGTCTTAACCCTCTAGAACAACAGAAAAAGGTGGAAGGGGTCCCATTAATCAGAACCGCCACAGAAGCAGAAGTAATGAGTTGATCAATCAGCTAAAAAACCCTTTCATTGAACCTAAAAGATTTTAAAATTTTAAACAGAAATTTCCAGTCCACCCTATCATAAGCCTTCGATATGTCAAGCTTTAGAAGAAAGCCTTCCGATTTAGAAACTGAGAGGGAGTGAATATTCTCATGAGCATGGACAATGGAATCAAGAATTTGTCTTCCAGGCACAAAACCATTTTGTTGAGGAGCAATAATAGTGGGCAGAATGAGAAGCAGCCTAGAGGTAAGAACCTTCGAAATGATTTTGTAGAAAGAATTACAGAGGATGATAGGTCTGAACCCTTCAAAATCATGCACTCCAGGTTTTTTGGGGATAAGAACCAAGAAAGTGGCATTTAACTCTTTCAAAAGGTTTCTAGAATGGAAGAACTCTTTCACCACCTTCTCAACATCCTCCCCAACAGTATCCCAAAACCAATGGAAAAAAAGTAAAGGAAAGCCATCAGGACCAGGTGCTTTGCTTCCTTCAAAAGAGAAAACAACTTTTTTAATTTCCTCGCTAGTAGGTATAGCAGTTAACATTTCATTGTCTCTAGAGTTAACAATCATGGGGATAGCATCTAGTAATTGATTTTGATCCTCCAAGTTAATTCCCTCTTTCTCAGACAAAAGGTTCTTAAAGAATAGGACAGCCTCTCTTCTGGTGTCCTCTTCATCTTCATATTTTTTGCCATTAACAACAATCACAAAGATTTTATTAGCCGCTCTATGTTTAGAAGTAGAGAGATGAAAATATCTGGTGTTTTTGTCTCCAGCCTTTAACCAAAGAGCTTTGGGCCTTTGTCTCCAAAATTCCTCTTCTTTAGCAATTATCTCATGAAGTTTTGTGAGAATCTCGTTCTCCTTCTCCTTAGTTTCATTCAAGTAGCCTTCCTTCTAAATTTTGTTTTGGATTTCAAAAAGCCTAAACTGAAGATCAGATTTGATTTGAAAGATGTTGCCAAAAGACTCTTTTTTCCACTTTCTGAGATTCATTTTAACTTCTCTTAATTTTTTGGCGACTCTAAATAAGGCAGTGCCCTTTATATTAATATTCCACCATTTCTTTATTTCCTCTCGAAGGAGAGGATGGGAAAGCCACATCTTCTCAAAACGAAAAGGAGTATTCCTCTTAATTTTTAAGTGGTCAGCAACAAAACTAATAGGAAAATGGTCAGATCCAATCCTAGGGAGGGTCTTTAGAGAATAGCATTAATTTAAGAGCCAGACATCAGAAACAAGGGTTCTATCAAGTCTCACCTGGATCAGATCAGACATAACTCTTCGATTCGACCACGTATAAGAGCTCCCTTCCAGGTCCAGGTCAATCAAAGCCTGATTGTTGATGAATTCAAGAAGATCCTCTTTTCTTTCTTCATTGATCTGAGAACCACCAAACTTCTCACCCTGAAGGAGAGGGGAATTAACATCTCCCATGACAACCCAGGGGTCGTTTTGAAAGATATTCTGAAAAGTAGCCAATTCTTTCCAAAAAACCTTCTGAGCTTTTTTATAGTTAGGAGCATAAATATTAGACTGGATCCAGCTGAAGTTGTCCCTTATATGAGTAAATCTAGTGGCAACATGATTAGGATGAGAAAAAAGTGGATCACCTCTTATGATATTACAGTTCCAAAAAGTCGCAACCCCACCAGAGGCGCCAACAGAATCGCTTCCCTGAATAGAACAGTGCTGGAACAGAGAAATATTTTCCACCTTTTCACTTAACATTTTGGTTTCCTGAATGAGGAGAATATCAGGCTTTTCGTCTCAGACAAAATTGTGTAAAATATCCTGCTTGTAGGGGTTATTTAGTCCCCTTATATTCTAGGACAATAACTTCATGACAATTTAGGAGAGAGGAGGATCTCAGGGATGGTTTTTTGGAAGCCATCCGCAATATCTTGAAAGCTATTGTGCTCTCTTATCCAACTTTTAGGTCTTCTTCCTCTGGCCAAAGAAATTGCCCACAGTCCGCTTTTGCTCTTGATCTTGTCGAGATCCCGCAAGGGGTGATTTTGAGTTTCGCTTTTTTCTTCTTTTTCTTGGATAGGACCTCTTCTCTGTCTGTATCATCTTGGCTATCAGATTATTTACTGGATTCCCATTCTTTTTCAGAGAAGAATTTATGTTCCCAGGGGAGAGTATCCATGAGTCCATTCACACAAGGCGAGGAGCTACTTCTTTCGAGAAAGCTTACCTGGCTAGGGTCCGAATAAGTGTCTTTAACAACTTCAATAAGAGCCACATCCGAGCAGGATTCAGCTACTGGGTTATTTTCCCGAAGCGGGGACACAATCAAAGGAATACCTACCTCTAGAGAAAGACCCTGAATAGGAATATCGTCCAACCCTGGCGTCACGGGGTCCTGACCAATGGGGCTCATCACTGGGGCAAGAGAATCATCCACCTTGCTTAGGGCTAAGTTCCCAACATCACATTCTACACTTTCCTCTTTGTCCTGAGAATCAGAGATAAAATCCGATACCAAAACTTGGGGGATCTGGATGGCGGAGCCTTCATTTCCAACATCACCCAAAATATTGTCAAGAGAATCATCCACCTTGCTTAGGGCTAAGTTCCCAACATCACATTCCACACTTTCCTCTTTGTCCTGAGAATCAGAGTTAATCTCCGGTACCAAAAGTTGGGGGATCTGGAAGGCGGAGCCTTCATTTCCAGCATCACCCGAAATATTATCAGGAGAATCTGCTAGCTTTCTCACTGACATCGTTGCTAATTTTTCCTCCTGCTTCTTTTTCCATACCACTTTTGAGGCCCTTTTAGGGTTTTCCATTTCTTTTACTGCCTTAAGGGGGCATTGCTTCGCCCAATGGCCAGATTTTTTGTAGTTGAAGCAGGCAAAAGGGATGGTCTCAAACTCAATAGCCTGCGACCAAGAACCAAGTGTCGAATGGATCTCCACAAAGGAGGGGAGATCCACTTCCTAAGAGACGCCCACACATATTCTGGCAAACACCGGTCTTTTTCTTACTATTGTCATTGGGTCAATCAATAGTAGTTCCCCAAAGGAGCTAGCTATCCCCATAAAAACATCCTCATTCCAGTATTCTAAAGGAAGACCATGAAGCCTGGCCCATACCGGAATAGTCTCAAAGACGGAGTCTGTTAGATCTAAATTTGAAGACCATTTCTTAAGTGTGAGAGTTGATTTCCCAATAACCCATGGTCCTCCACTTCTAACTACCTTAATGTCTTCTCTGTTCAAGAACTCAAAAGCAAAGAAGCCTTTTGGGAGAGCCGCAATAGAGACACTACCATTTGTTCTCCATTTCTTTCTAACAAAATCCCTGACAACCTCTATATTTGGCCTTTGGCCCATAAATTTTCCAACTAGGGAACTATCCATTAGAGCTATATTATGATCAATGATCTCGTCTGGAATAGAGATTGCAAATTTTCCAACTATAGGGCAAGAAATGTTGCGCACAGGAGGAAAAGTCGACTTACCATTAGGTTTAACCCCAAACAGAGAGGCCCACTTCTTACGATGCCCTCCATTCGTGTCACCAGACCCCACACACCTTTGAGGTTATCTTTAGGGCAATCGCCAGCGGACATCTCAGAGGAAGGAACT
>VDFB02099479.1:149130-211305 GCA_007258455.2 Sequoia sempervirens | reverse complement strand
TTTTGGATCTGTTCAATTTCAAGCAAAATCACTTTGCAGGCGTGTTCATTTATCATATGGGAGTGTCTCTGCAAATATTCAGCTTCATACGATTTGGTTTGACAAAGTTTCAGAAGGCCAAGTTCAAGGGTTTGTGAGAAAATCTGTTGTCAGCACAGTGAAAATATTGTTAAAATGGTCAACTTTGAGGGTAAATACTAAGCATATGGATGATGATAATGAAAAATTGATTTGTTCCTTCGATTCTCTACACCAAAGTCTACCTCCATGCCAATTTTCAGGGCGTTTGGACATCATTTGGTATTTTTTCGAAGCCAAAACTGAATGAGTTTCTCACGGTTTGACAGGTGAAATTTTTCAAAAAATGTTGAGTGGGAAACTTTGAGCGTTAACAGTTTTCAGTCTAGATCATTTCATGGCAAATCATTCTGCAACTGTGTTCCCCTATCATACATCAACACTCTGGTGAATTTTCGTGACTTTTCGAGATCGTTTGATCGGTTTTCAAAAGTCATTTTGGAGGCTACTTGATTTGTTTTGTCACAGTACAAAACATCAGAAAATAAAATTTAAATACTCACTTCAGTTTAAGATGTATTATGGGCTTTGATGAAAATAAAACACCATAAATCATTTAAGGTAATGCTCAAAAGGATTATGGAGATGAAACCATTCAGAAGTATTTTGACAAAGAAATGGTATCAACAATTAGAAATAAAAAGGGGTATATGAAGATGAAAACCTTGACCTTATTTGCCAGAAGCATATATGAGTATTCCACTTTTTTCACAGAAGCAACATAGTCAAATAAAGGGTTAAAAGAAGAGAGAGTGCCCCATAGTGTCATTCTTGATCCAAAGGATACTTTGAACTAGGGATACAACATTCTGAATTGTGGAACAAGATCTGTTAAGCTAAAAACCAAAATGTCACTATGCACACCTCCAAGGTCCTTTCTAATCTTCTAAGAATTGATGAATATTCTTCTTTCCCCCATTGATTTACATAACTGGCACTGTCTAATCTTGTCTATTTTAGTGGGCCTTGAGTCTTTCCCTCTTGTATGTTATAATTCCATAAGCAATGTGTCATAGAATGCATACTCCTACAAAATTTGATATCCATCCATCTCCAAATACACGTACTTGACAACACATGTACCTTGGTGCGGTATCTAATCCACCTTTACTAAATCAAACAAGAGAACATTATCTCTATACCATTCATTTTTATATGTGAACAAAGATATCTCAAGTGCAGGCGAGTCAAATGCTCATCTCTATGCTATTCAAAGCGGCCATGACTATTTTGATCTTAAGAATAAGAAAGTAATGTGAATACAATAGAATCGAGACCGTGAGAAAAGTATCTACAGATGGGTGAGGATGAAAGTATTCATGAAGGAGACAGCAATAGATGAACAATCATCATTGCATATTCGCCATATGCATTTCAGGAGTGACAAGTCCATAGAGTCATCAATTCGGAATTTGAAAGCTCTTTGTCTTTTAATTTGTTAAGATTTCTCCTTCATCGTGTTACGCTTCTAGTTCTTGTTGAAAGAACCTATACGCCCTAAATGGTTGTTGAGTGTAATATTGTTTGTTGGTATCACTGTTGGCAATATCAGCGAGGTGCTTTATAAATAAAGGTATCATATGAAAGATTTTGGACAATGCGTGATGGATACGCCAGCCAAACATATGCACAGAATATGGAAGCATACACGAGGCACGGATTATTAAATTTCCAAGAGGCAAGTCAATGAAGTGATATGCATCAAAGGGCAAATTGAAGACTTGATCACACGGGAATACCTAGAGAGGAACATCCGCAAAACGAGCATGGGTTGCGCTTTGGGTGCAATGTTGAAGAATGTGAATGTTTGGAGCTATACAAGGAGATGGTTGCGAGCAAAATCGTTCCCAATCTTCAAACTTTTAACATACTATTGTTGGGACTCTAGAAAAATGAGTTGAAGCTTGCACAAGAAATATTTGCTAAAATGGAAGAGGCGGGTTGTTCTGCAAGTCTATTTAGTTACAATATTCTAATAGGTGGACATTGTAGCATAGAAACATCCATGATGCTATGATTCTTTGGGATGAAATGATACAAAAAAGCCTTATACCAAATATTGTTTCCCACAATACCCTGATTAGTGGACTCTGCAAGAACGACAAGATGCGGGAAGCAGAGGTTATTTTACACCAAATACTTGAGAAGGGGCCAGAAAATAGACTTAAGAATGACATTCTTCCAGAGATCAAGAAGATTCAAAAGAGGAAAAACGAGCAATTCAACAGGAGAAACGCCTACACAAAATATGTCAAATCTCAATTCATGGTGTTCTTGATTGATAGGGCAATTGGAAGGTCTATCTTTGCATCCCCAAGGAATCAGCAGTAAACCCTAGAGCTAGAGCCAGAGGAACAAACCCTAAATTCATCGACAAGAGATACTACATCGGCATAAATTTGCCCGACAGTGAAAGTCACGCCGATGGGAACTTCATCGAGGAAACGTAATACAATCAAGATAAAAAATGTATAAGTTTCATCGTTGATGCGTGTTACATCGAAGTCTCAAGACCGATATAAATATTACAATGAATGCTATTAACACAAAGTAGGTAAATATAAAGAAATTTTCGCTAATGATACTAAAAGATGTTCATTAAAGAATAAACATTTTAGGAGAGATTTGAAATGTAGAATTGACGAGGGAATAGAGGTAAAAAGGTATAAAATATTTTCCCCACCAAATAAAATATTTTTCACTATCGGAAGGGGGTAATTATTTCATCTTGAGAATATATTATTCAATTGGGTGAAAATTGCCAGCAAAGAAGCTTAATGAGTAAGTCAAGATTAATTTTCACGGGTGAAGGATTAAAGATTGAAATATTTTAATTTGTTGAAAGGCAATTAATTAAAATAAAACGAAGAACTGCACAGACGGGCAGGTGAAAGGTCACGGCTCTTGAATATGCAATGTATATATGTACAATAAAGTCATGTCATTGAGGAGAGGAGATTTAGGAGAAATAAGTAGGTTAGGTAGTTGGATAGGGTGAACTGTTGCTGAGATAAATATCATGATATACATTGTAAAATCATTTAAAATTATATAATGGAGAAGAACATATTTATTTAGTGATCCAATTATGGTGTCAATTGTTTGTCGAATTTATTGAAAACATTATCTGGTTGTCTCCAAGGTTGTCATTTCTTAATTATTTAAATTGAAATATCAAGGATATTTTTCAATTTATCAAAGCACACTTGTTGCTTTTGTGCGGTTCAATTAACTGGTTCCTGCAAGAAAGGATTAAATCCTTTTGATTAATCACAATAATTTGGAAAAGGACATTTGGATCATTAAGAAGAATTTGATAATTATACTATTGCACATTTACACAAGCTGTAAACAGTCACAAGTGCCAAGCAATTTGAATTATAGCCATTAAGCAAGTCACCCATTATACAAATCTTGACTCTATTCGCCCAATAGAAGTAGGCACCAGTCACACCTTTCATATTTTAGAATTTCATAAAATCTTATTAAAACATCCATATCTCAATTTCAATACTAGGAGTAGGAATAGTTAGCAAGCTTTCATCTATTACACTTTGTGTCATCAAGTAATAGATCCATCAAATCAATCAAGTCATACAACTTTAAGTCTGCTTCATTCATATAGGTATACCCGCCTAGGTCTAGCAGCCCCTAAAGAGAAGAAGGTCGAAACCATTTGGCCTTGTTTGTTACCCTAAAACATATCAAGAGATTGGCAACCTCTTGAGGTATTCTTACCTACATTTTTGAGAGCTAACACAATCCATGCTTCCTAACCCCTTCATTTGCAAAGTAATCTGCCACACTGTTAGCTTCCCTGTAGACGTGTGAAACTTTGATTTTTTCAATTTTTTCTAGAATAGACTTAGCTTCATCTATCCATTTTTTTATCGTCCAAGAGGGTGGGGTCCTTCCTAAAAGGTCCAATCAATAATATTTTTAGAATCTCCTTCAAGCCATAAGTTTTTTATATTCACATTATGAGCTAGCTTTAAAACTTGAAAAGCTCTTATAGCCTTTGCCACATGGTTGGTTTGGTGACCTAGGAATATGGCCACAGCCGCCATAAAGTTACCATTTGGATCCCTTAGCATACCTCCACTTCCTGCCATACTCGGGTTGCCCTCCGCTGCTCCATCAAAGTTGGCTTTATGCCAGCCGTTTGGGGGAAAGGTCCAGCAAACACCCTCCCTACTTTTCTTAGCTGGCTTGGAAGCAGATGAAATATCCACTTTAATGTCCAATCTTTTGTTATCCTTAAATCATAGGGAGTGCACACCACAACTTCCAGATTAAGAGCTTTTTGAGGAGTCACACTAAAATTTTCCTTTATAAGCCTAAATTTTTTCTCAAAGACATTATTCTCTGACGTCTCCTTGTCCCTGAAAAGTCTATTGTACTATGCATATGTTACTTTAAAAAAAATCAGTTATTATATATATAATGCTCCAATCTTACATTATTATTATTTATTTATTTATTTTATTTTTTTGATATATGCCCAATGACCTGGACCAGCTTGGCTTGAACACCATTCACATGAACACGACAATCAATAGGACAAACCCCTATAACCTCGAGGCCTCCACGGAGGCTCCCACCCCATTTCTGCAGGGTTAGTGGAGTTTGAATTCGGATGGACAGACTACCACACACTTAGAACGGACAGTTGCGCCGCTAGAACTAAACCTTGAGAATCTTACATTATTATTTTTATTTTAATCATTTTAACTTAATTTTTTCAATTCCAAAGACTACTTTTGGAGTTAAAATAGGATCCTAAACACCCCCCCAATGGGACCGCCTCCTAAACTTTTTCAATATTTAGTTAAATGTTTTTTAATCGAGTCTTGCTCTGCCACAACTGTCATCATCACAATATCTGCCACAAGGGTTATATCATCACAAAATTCACAAGATTAACAATGAAAAGCGAAATTGTGAGGAGAAAGAAAAGACGCCATCATCTCGCTCTGCCACAACTGTCATCATCACAATATCTGCCACAAGGGTTATATCACAAAATTCATAAGATTAACGGTGAAAAGCGAAATTGTGAGGAGAAAAAAAAGACGCCATCATCTCCAGCTGTTTCATTGAACAACACCATTCATATCTCTACATCTAATAAGGTGGAAAGCGGAATTGTGGAAAAGAAGGAAAGTCGACATCATTTCCAGCTGTTTCCTCGAACAATCATTTCATCCACCACAGACCATTTAGAATTTAATCCTTCAGATTAATGGAATCTTCTAACAAATAATATATGTTCTTTTAAATAATGTACAGTTCACAATGAACTTGAACAGGATTCAAACATCGTTTTCACATTGATAGCTTAATGGAAAATTTTCCAATCACTCAAAAGCCCATTAACCATATATCAACAGTTAGTTCACGAATAGGGGGTCAGGCAAGAGTAGGGGGTGAAAACAATGTTTGAATCCACTCTGGTGCTTGGCTTCTTTCTCTCATACCTTTTTCCCTCTTCATATAGAGGTCTTGATGCTCAATGCAGATTTCTTGCTCCACTCCACTGTTCTCCAGCATACTCTTCAAACTAAACCAGATCTTAAGTTACATTGGCCAACCTACAATGCAAATTAAATCATTTAAAGACAATTTGCAAGACACTTGGATGCAAGCTCCAGAGAACTATCTTAGAGGTTTATTCTGACAAAGGTTATAAAGACTATGAAGCTGGAAGTTTTACAATCTTCTATTTAGCTTTCTTGATGGGGGTGAGTTACAGTGAAGGATTTGGGAGTTCTTTCATTTTGATATGCAGCCAAAGGCCAACTTCTTCTTTCAGGTCAACAAGCATATTTCTTGCCAGCATTTTCCTTCCTTGTGCATTTGGAGGAACTACATTGTTTGTCTTTGCTTCTGCTTTGTTCTCTGCTGTTTTGGGATCAAGTGATTAACATGGGCATGCTGGGGTCATACTTCTTCAATAAGGGAGTTTTGGATCAGAATATGGACAGCCATCAAGCTTCAGAATTCGTTGCTGCTGTTTGAGGGAATGTTGTTAAAATTGTATCAGCAGAATTTGTTAAAATTGTATCAGCAGAATTTGCTGCTGATGTATTGACCTTGCTGGTGTTTTATGACGTGGCTTTGTATCAAAAAAAATTTGCTGGTGTATTGTCTTTGCTGATGTAACTGTTTGTAAATTCTGATTTTGTTAATAAAGTCCTTATTCCAATAAAAAAAAAAAAAAAATAGGGGCCGAGCTCGCCTTCCAAACTCTTTCAATATTAACTTAATTTAATGGCTTTTTTAATTGTCAGTGTAAAAGTAGGCAGGAACAAGAGGGTGAGTCAGTAACTGATTTGATATGCTGGTCAATATTGAAGGCAATGTCTACGCAGCCCCCTCAACTGACCACATCCAAGCTTTTTCAATATTAAGGCAATTTAAATTTTTTTAATCGTGTAAGCCCATCGTATAACGTTGTCTTTACCTTCGTTAAAAAATAGCACAAACTCTATAATAATCACATTAAAAATTGCAGAGGCGAAAACGAGCGCCACTCTTTCTGCAGCTGGCCATAACTATTCAGTAATCCTTCCAATTCGATAAAGAACAGAAAAAGGTAATATAAAATAAAATTTATGAAAAAAAAAGGTAATATAAAATAAAATTTATGAAAAAAAAAAACAGCACCATGGCATGCAAAAAACAGAGACTTTCTACTACTACCCGACAAATGGGCGTTTTTCCAGGGTTGAATGGTATTTGCATAAATGTACGTTTTTCATGCTAATCATGACAAAACTTTCTTTCTAAAAGACTTTTATTCACATCGCAGATGTCTCCGTGTAGATAGTAATGTGATTGACATTCCCCCCACCCGGTATTCAAAACTGATCAAACATAATTTCAGGCTCTACCATTCACAATTTCCAATTCATCCGTGCTTTGCGTGGCTAAGTCTCGTGGCCATATTACTCTATTAATATTCATAAAACACAGAAAACTGCCATAAAATATTACTAATTTTTGAAAGATTGCATCTTAAGTGAAAATATGGCTGGCAATGGATTTTTCAGCGTTAAGTCCAAGTAAATTTATCAAATATCAGTTTATTTTCACAGTTTCTTGGCCTCGAGTTTCCAAACAGACTCCGCCATCAAAAAATTTAGGGGAAAATCAATAAATAAAATTTAGCCTATACCAAATTACAGGGCGGCTATCTTTTTGCTTTTTGTTTTTTCCAATATTTTTGATAGTCTAATTTGAGCATCAGAATCATTACTAATACCTAACTCTTTCCCAGCAATACAATACTTAACTCTTTAAATGCATAAACATTGAAATAAATCTATAAATTTCTACTCTGTAACTATTTGTTAAGAACATGCATGTGTGATATCTGCCATTGTATGCCTGTGTATTTCCTGTCTAAGTAGTCTATTTCAGATTTGTTTTACTCCTATTTCAGATAATCAAGGTAAAGATTTTCATCTAATAATACAGATATGCAGAGAGCATTTTCTAATTTAAAACCACAGAGATTTAGCTGATATATATTGCATCCAAGCAAATGAGAAAACCAAAAGAGTGCGTAAAAGAGAAAAGGTTCTTAAATGCGGATGAGCATACCTTTTGTTTTGAAAACAAAGATGTAGCCGCCCTCAAATATCGCCTGAGAGAGTCTCCAGATCTGTCTGCAAAACGGAGGCAAAATATGAAATGGACCACGCTGCCCTACCTCACATAACACCTTCCTCAAATGAAAGCTATTTAATAATGAAATCAAAATACAGAAAATAGAATCCTTTAGAGTCCCTAAACGTCCTCGGATCTCTCCTCTTCCAGGTAACGCCTCCCTAAGATAACCCCCAAAACCCTCTGGCAGAAAAGAAGGGAAGACCAGATTAACTACCTATGCACATGTGGACTAAAGAGAAGCCCCTCGAGCACGGCACTTAAAGCGCGCCTCGAGATATTTCACTGGACTCCCACTCCGGTTCGAACCCACCACCGTCGAAGTTGCGATACGTGTACAACGCGAATTTGCTCGTACCGGGAAAAGGATTACCATGCGTCGCGTTTGTGGTACGGGTGGCAGCCTTCATCGTCATCGGATGCTTGACCACAATAAAAAGCAAGGAAAAAAGAAACGAAAGCTTTTTTGCCTTGATGTTTTGCATCATATGTTTATTTTTGATAGTTTTTATTATTATAATAAATTATTAGAATATATTATTAGTAATATGTTTGTTTATTATTTCATAGTGAATTGATTGTTTAGTTCATTTTGAATTCTTTTCATTTTGTAGTTAATTTTCTTGTTTTAGTTAGTGCGCTTTATTTTTATTTTTTATTTTTTAATTATTTAATTTGATTCTATGGGGTTTCGTGCTTGCCTTCTCTTGGCCCCTCTCTCCTTCCTTAGCTCCTCTCCTTTTAACTATCCAAGTTTGCT
This sequence comes from Sequoia sempervirens, assembly GCA_007258455.2. NCBI lineage: Eukaryota > Viridiplantae > Streptophyta > Pinopsida > Cupressales > Cupressaceae > Sequoia > Sequoia sempervirens. The sequence continues at coordinate 202,796 of VDFB02099479.1, read as the reverse complement.
TCTATTTTTTCACTTTCTTGCTCTCTTTGTTCAGGATTCTGATGATGGATCATGGAGTATGATCTCAAACGTTGATGCAAAAAACTGCTTACACAGTTACAATCCAGAATCTTAACACTAATTGATCATGGATTGTGGAAACCTTATGCAATTAATAAAGATATGGTGTTTTTTTTTACTCTAATTTGGTAAAAAGTAAGTCTAAGGCAAGGTTGGTTGGGCATTGGGCTGAGTCGCAGGGTACTTCTGACGCAACAAAAAAATATAAAATGGTGCTTTCTTATAATTATTATTTTTTATTTATATATGTTTTATTCTTATTTACATGTGTTTCTATATATTTACATTTATTACATTCATGTTTATATATATTTATATTTATTATCCATTTTAATATTTGTATTTTTTTAAGTATGTAGAAGTAATTTTATGTCATATGGAATTGATCCTTTAAATTAAAAATTTGTATGTCTATCTATTTCATAATCATAATGAGTTGATATAAGAAAAAATTTGATAAAAAAAAGGCTAACATTTGAAATTATTTAAAGGAAAATAATGGAGTGGAACAAAGAGATTCTTCAAATTTTAAAATTTCAATCGACTTCAATGATAATGGAGATGTGCTCATCTTCTAGGATTGTGTCCTAATTGAGAAGTTTTTGGTCAAAAACTTTACAAGGGACAAAATTATAGAAAGGGTGAAGGAATCTTAGCATGTGCCCTTCACACCAAATTCCTTTTGAATGGATTCCTTTTTCCTTGCTTTGAATCTAAGTCAATTAGGGGTGAAATAATCTCTCATGGCTCATGGAGCTTGAATGACACATCACTATTCTAATTATTTTTCTCTAATTTTTAATCCCAATGCATGTGCACCCCTAGATTCACCTATTTGGATTGGGCTTTACAACCTTCCAATTAAACTAATGAAAGACTTACAAATTGAAAATGTTTTAGGACACACAATCTCCTTAGACAATGATTTATTTGAAGGAAACTCCCACATTTATGCAAGAATTCATATTGCTTCAATCTGTAAGATCCCTAAAGAAATAAACTTAGTTACTTCAATAAGATCATATGCTTAGTCAATAGAAGTTGAAGAGCCACAAATTTTCTACCATTATTGTAAAAGTCAAAAACACATGAAGTTAAATTACCTAGGAAAACCAAAGGTGATGAAATTGATCCCTGAAACAAATTTGGTAGCCTCCACAAAGGTGGAAGACTAAAATGAGGTCAAATTGGTGGTTTCTTTATCAAAATATAGCCTATTGAACCCCTTTCTTGGTGGTTGTTATGATAAAATAATTGTGGCATTCCAAGTAGTTGCAAAGAATGAAGAGGAGGTTGAAGATAAGGATTCATATGCATGGTTTGACATAGAGAAGGACTTGGAGGATGAGTTAGACATTACTAACTTGAGGAGCATAAGTCAATCTCTCGCCAATATTTTGAAAGCTAGCATTGAATTGGGAAAGAAGAAATGAAGGAAGAAAATCAATCAAAAAAGAGAGGAATCTACTCTATCTATGAACCAATCATCTTTGAAGGAATGTCTATTGACATCTAAGGGAGAATTCCCCTCCCTTAGAGAGTAATGAATATTTCCAAGTCGAATGTTAGGGGCTTAAATGCCCCTAACAAATGGCACTTAATAAAGTGTCAAATTAACAATATGATGATCAACATCATATTATGTCATGAAATGAAGCTAAAGATAGAAGAATTCCTATAATTTATAAACCATTACAAATGAATGAGTAGTTTTAAGGTGGAGTTAAAAGTTCTACTAGTGGTCTTGGGGTCCTTTAGAATCCAAGGGTGCATGTGTGTGGATCTTTTATCATTCTTACCCAACTAGATGTTGAACTAAAGGTTAGTAGTGCCCTTGTTGGTTTGTCCTTTCATTCTTTTAATGTCTATGACCCATAAAAATGAGGATAAGTTCAAATTATGGTTAGAGATGTCCTACTCTATCAATGTTATGCCAAATGATATGCATATAGCAGGAAGGGGATTTCAATGCAATTCCTTCTCAAAAGGAAAAGAGTGGGGGTTTAAGGTCCACTCTTCTCAATCACATTCAAAATTTCAAAATTTTGTGAGGAAAATGGACTTGTTAAACTCCATCTCTAAACACGGGGTATACATATGAACAAATAGGCACTTGAGCTTCATAAGTATAACTAAACAATTGGGTAGATTTCTCTATTCCGATAATTGGCTATGTTCACCCAAGCTCTTAGAATCCTCTATCATCCTAGCCTTTGACTTTGATCATTTCCTTGTCATGCTCTCAATTTATGAAGACAAACCATTGACTTGCTACCAATTCAAATTTAAGTCAATGTGGTTTAGGAGTGAATATCTCATGGATCTAATCCATCAAAAGGTGGAATTAAGTGATCTTTTTGAAGGGGTCCAAAATTATTTCTTTTTCAAAAAAAATAGTGCATCTCAAATAAAAAATCAAAGAGTGGAACAAACTTTCTTTTAAGAATATATTTGAGGAGAAAATATGAATTGAGAATTATTTGGATATCTTAACCAAGAGAGTAATTTCCTATGTCATGTTACAAAAAAACTTCTCAAAGGAAAAATAATTATTGTCACAACATTTAGAGATCCTTGTTAGGGAAGAGATGTATTAGAAGGCTAAATCTAGAGAAACATGGATTGTAGATGGGGATTTGAATATGAAATACTTCCATAATGTGTCAAAGTTGAAAAGAATCCAAAATAGAATCAATTACATCATGTCCCAAGATGGTTGTGCCTTATCAAGGGTAGAAGATATCCAAAGAGAAGCAGCTAGATTTTTTCAAGATTTGTTGGTAGGGGAAGATGCAGTTGATCCAAGAAGCTTTAGCAACATTTTAGATAGTATCCCATAGTTGGTAAGAACTATATACAATCAAAATATGATGACACACATCTCTAAAGAAGAGGCAAAATTGGCAGCATTCTAGCTTCATCTAAACAAATCCCTAGGGTTGAATGGCTTCCTCACTCTTTTCTTTTAGAACTTTTAAGGAATAATTAGGAAGGATCAATGGGAATCGGTAGAAGACTCAAGATGGTCAATGAAAATTATTAAAGATATAAACAACACCAATATGTTTTAAATATCCAAGAAGATAAATAACAATACCTTTGTTGATTTCAAGCCTATCTCCTTATGCAACACTATTTACAAAATTATATCTAAAGTGATGGTCAATAGACTCAAATATTTTCTTTCTCACCTTATTGCCCCTAAACAAAGAAACTTGGCCCTAAACAACATCATAGATGGGATCTTAGTGTCAATTGAGACAATCCATTTGATTAAAAGAACAAATAAAAATTGTATATTATAAAACTAGATATTAGCAAGGCTTATGATCAAGTAAGTTGGCATTTACTTCTTAATTTTATGTATAAATTCAACTTCAACTAGAATTGGCTAGAATGGACCTATGACTATATCTCAACTCCTCAATTCTTAGTAATAATGAATGACTCTCCATGTGGTTTTTTTGAATCATATAGAGACATTGTTTAGGGTGATCCTCTTTCCCTTTTCCTCTTTGTGTTAATGATGGAAGCACTTGGGAGATCCATTAGTGTGAAAGCCTTAATTGGTCTATGCATGGAATTCAGAATACTCTTCAAATGGACCATTTGACTCACCAATAATTTATTAATTATACCATTTTAAATAAAGTGGCAAGCATAGAGGTATCTTTAGTTATCAAATCAACCTTGAACTATTATGTGAATGGTTATAGATAAATCATTAACATGGACAAATCAAAAATAGATTTTTTAACTTGAAAAAGGTCTTGAAAAGATTAATTGAGTAAATTTTATGGGATTTAATATCAAATTAATCCCCAATAAATACTTAGGAATCCCCCTTTTTAAAAGTCTCACAAGAACCAACCTATGGAGTGACACTATTGGGATCTACAAAAATAAATCAGAATCATGGAAAGGTAAATGACTTACTTTGGTAAGGTGTATGACTATAACCAAAGCAATACTTGTGGTCATCCCTATCTACATCATGTCATGTGTTCAAATTATTAAAAAAATCCACTTCATATATAGATGGAGTTCTCAAAATATTTCTTTGGGAGGGCTCAAATGAGAAAAAAAGGGCCTTGCTCATTGATTATAATATATTGAGAAGGGGCTTGGGGAGATTATAATGGTAGGTGTGGGCATGGGTTTGAGGTTGCATTGCGGCCATTGCAAGGTCGTGGTTGCATGCTTGTGCATGCCATATGTTGGATGTGCTAGGGGTCTTGGATAACTGTTGCGTGAGGGAGGGGTTGTGTTGGTTGTTGCATGAGGGTGGGCACTATCTTTTTTAGTGCTCGAAGAGGGGTTGTTATCTTGGGTTGGGGTTGTGGGAGGCCCTTTCTTTCCTTTTGGTTTTTATTTGTTCTTAGAAGTAGAGATATGGTGTATAGTGTTGGTGTGGGTGGGGAAGTTGATTTGTCCTTTTCTAACCTATTTTGATCAGGGTTATTATTCCTCCATTGGTAGATCATTCTAATGCTGTAAATTTTGCAAGATCTTAATGGTGGGGGGCCTTTTTAGCCTAGGCCTCTATGTGAGACATTAGTGAATGGGTGTTTGGAAAGGAGCTCATCCCAACCTATTCTTATTATTCAACCAAAATCAATTGCAAAGGAGTTTAATTATATGAATAATCATGCCTTGATTTGTAAATATATGGGGATTCGGGTATCCCTTTTTTGGAGTCATGGGCCCTTTGGACTTGGAATCCTAATGCGGATATGGAGTTTCTATAGGCAAACAATAACTACTTTATCATAGTGTTTTCTTGATTGACTGATTGTGATAAGGTGTTTGAAGGAGGACCTTACTTCTATAATTAGGTCGGCCTATTTATCAAACCTTGGCACATAAGTTTTAACTCGATAGAGGAGTTGCAACCAAGGGTCCTGATTTGGGTGAGGCTTCCTTGCTTGCCGCTAGAATTCTAGAAGAATGATGTTTTGCACATGATTGCACTTCTTCCAAGGAAACCAGTTGGACCAACTCAATAGACTTTTGATAAGAAGGTAGTCTCTCATGCAATAGTTTGTATTGAAATTGATTTGAACAACCCTTTGCCAAATTCATTGGAAATATAGGTTGGCTTCACTTCATGGATTCAACAATTGGATTATGAAGCGCTTCCTTTTTGTTGTCGGATATGTCACAAATATGGGAATTTATATAGGAAATGTCCCAAACTCATCTCATTTGGATTGCATGTTAGCAATACTTCTACCAAAGAGATTCGTCGCCCTCCTCCCTCAAAGGATAAAGGAAAATCCCCTATGAAAGATAAGGAAAAATACAAAGAGGGTTTCATTCTTGTCAATCCCTGCAACAAGGGGAGAGGCCTGAAGAGAACCTTTAAGGATAGGCAGATGAAAGAGACTTATAACCGTTTTGAGGCTTTGGAGGACTATGATCAACTAGGGGAAATTCCAAATAGGTTACTCTTAGATACAAATAAATTAGGGATGGATCAAATGGCCCTCGAATTTGATATCCATGATAATGAGTTAGAAAATGACTGGATTGATGTGCAAATGGATACAAATCTTGTGCAGGAGATCTCGAAAGACTTGGACCCTCTTGAGAGTAACATATTGGGTGTTGGTTCAATCTTGGATTTGTTGGAATCAGGGTCAGAGGCTAGAAGGTAGTAAAGTTGGCCCAACCTTGGGGCTACAACAAAATAATCTCAAAAAGGGAGACGTTGACAAGTCCTCCAAGGTGGGAAGGAAGAAATATCACGATAAGATGAAAATAATGGGGAAGAATTTGGTGGAGTCATGCTTGATGAAGACTATTGAATACCAGTTTTCTAACCCCCACAAATGATTGTGCTCTCCTAGAATGTAAGGGGGTTGAACAACATCCCTAAATAAAAGGTTGTTCGGGAGTTAATTAAGGTGCATTCTCCTGATGTTGTTTTTATTTAGGATTCTAAGTTGTCAGTCAAAAGTATGTTCAAGGTGGCTTCTAAGATGTGGTGGAGAGGTTAGTGTCGGTGTATTGAGGCTCAAGGCAGTGCTGGTGGCATCACTTGTCTTTAGGACCCACATAATATTTCTCCTCTCTGGTGGGCTTCTGGAAGGAATTCTCTAGCTATGGTTGTTTCGAGCTTTAAGTCAGGTGAAAATTTCTTATGCACCAATAGATTTACCTAGAAAAATCAGACTTTGGGATCATATTTGATACGTGAGATCCTTGGCTTCCTTTACCCCATGGAATTTGGCTAGGGATTTTAATGTCATTGACATAAGTTTAGAGGAAAAGAAAGGGAGATTGGACAGGCTTGAACCTTAATCTCTGCTTTTGAGAGATAATATTACAACTCTAAATTTGATTGATATAAAACCAAGGAATGGTATGTTTTCCTAGAGTAATAGAAGATGTGGGGAAGGTTTTATTTCAGAGAGGTTGGATAGGTTCTTGGTCTCCAGTTATTGGATTGATTGTAATTGGAATACCAATTCAAAAAATTTAGAATGGAGAGGTTCAAATCCCATCAAGCTTTTTGCAAGAGGGAGGGATGTTTCCAAGAATTTGATGTTTAGGTTCCAACTCATGTGGCTATGGGATCCTTGCCTACACAATCTCATGAGAGATTGGTGGGTTAAAGTCATGCTTGAGCATGATACAACTATGTATACTCTTGTTAAGAAACTCCAATTTGTGAAGTTTCAACTCAAAAAGTGGAATAGGAAGGGGTTTGGGAACATTTTTATGGCTAAATCTGCTACTCAATTTCAGGTGGATTCCATCACCAGACATAACAAGGATTACGGTATTACTGAGAACTCCCTTAGAGATTAATTAGAAGCCAAGAAGGAGTTGGTAGAGTGGGTTGAGGGTTTTGAGGGTTTTGATGGATGGTTTTTTAGGTGGTGGGGTTTTGGCTTCATTGGTTGTGCCTGTTGGTCCCCTACTAGTTTATCTCTATTTCTTGTATTTGTACTAATGGTTTCTCTGATTTAATATTTTTTCCCCCTTTTATTAAAAAAAAGAATATATTGAGAAGGAATAATAAGAAGTTCATACTGGTATTTATTCAATTTTGAAGCATAATTTAATGTGTTGGGATTCAAGTTAGTATGGAGAATTTTTTACTCTCTTGATGCTTTGTGGAGTAAAATCCTACAAAATAAGTACCTAGATAATGATGATCCAAAGAGGATCCTATCCATTTCCAATCTACCAAATGGATTCGCAAATTTGGAAATTTATGATGAGTTGCAAACATACAATTATTAATCACCTATCATGGGTCATTAATAACAAGCATTCTACTAGTTTTTGGTTTAATTCTTGGCATGGATACAATTCAATAGCAAATATATTGAACCTATCAAAATATAAAGATGTCTTTGAAGAATATTATAGAGTCAAAGCTACAAATTATATTGATCAAAATGATTTGGGGAATGGTAAAGAGTGGGATTGGAAATATCTTAGTAGGTTCATATTCCTAACAACACCAAAGCCATCTTAGCTAAAGAACTAAAAATTAAGAAGGTCCTCATTACATCAAAGGATGAAAATATTATTTGGTGTGGGTCCAAATCAGGTAGCTACTGGGTAAAATTATGCTATTGAATTCAAAACCTAACCTCCTCCAATCCCTCTTGGTTGAGTTCTCTAAGTTGGGGAGGAAATTTTTTTCCAAAGGCTAGATCACTTTTTGGGATACTCTCCATAAGTGAATTCTAATTGGGGATATATTGCACTCTATTGGTATCTTAGGATTGTCTTGATGCCCACTATGTCTCAACTCAAAGGAATTTATGGATCACCCTCTTATGGTCTACCCCTAGACATGAGAATGCTAATGTTGGTTGTTCAACAAACTAGGTTGGTCTAGAGTCTTACACCAATTTTTTTTGCATCTTCCAAAGCTATCCTTTATTATATAAAGATGTCACTTGGGATAAAATCTAGTTTTTCTACCCATCTACGATTATATGGAAAATTTGGAAAGAAAGGAATATGCAATTTTTTGGTATTTTGGAGGCCTTGACTAAAGACATCATTAAAAGGATAGAAGTCGGAATAAACAATTTATTAAATGCCAAATTGATAAAATCCAAACTAAGGATTTCATGATTGGGATACTAGGATTATGAAATCTTGGAGTTTGTTAAAATTTTCCATTAATCTCTCTAACACCCATCCAAATAGCAAAGAAAGACAAAGGAAGGCCAAATGAACTTCTCCACCAAGGGGGAGAATCAAAATGAATTTTGATAGGGATTCCAAAGGAAACCTCATGGTGTTAGGCATGGGTTGTATCATAAAAGATAGTGTTAGTAAACTCATATGGGCTTTGGCTTCAAAGCTTCCACCTAGCATGAATAGTGATGCTAAGTTTTGTACCATCTTGGAAGGTTTGAAGTTGTGCAAACAAGAAAACATCCACATAATTTATATCAAAGGAGACTCCAAAATTTGTATCAATACTCTTATCTCTCAAAAATCTCAAAATTAAAAATTCAACAAGTGAATTGAGGAAATCATATAGTTTCTCAATGGTTTTGAGTATTATAACATACAACACATCTACCATGAATCTAATAAGGTTGTAGATTTATTGACGAATATTGGTATCAACATTTTAATGAGAGTACTATTATTTCTAATCAGTCAGATAATTGGCTTAAGCTCAAAATAATATCTAATGATAAAAATGTGTCTTTTACACTACCAAAAGACCACTCTTGAGCTCCCTAAGTCCTTTTGGGATCATTCAAAAATAAAAAATGGGCTTGTCTTGATTTATATGGATGCCAAGATATTGGATCTATTAGTTATGTTTTGGTATTTAAAGGCATTCAATGTGAATCATTTCAATCCAAGGAATCCAAGCATCATTCATGAAATAAAAGCTCTTCAAGGAGAATCATTCTAGGAACATTTCAGTTTTGAGCATTGAAAGGAATCTAAATCTATATATCAAATTCATATAGGAAATGTGCATGCCAAATAATATTTCCTTCAATATTAAGACATAATACATAGTGAATCTAAAAACTATGAGTACCCTAAATGTAATGGATAGTTTTCTTTGTTTCCTTCTAGTTAGCTCATTGGACTTCTAGATAGGCTAAGAGACCATTCCCATAAGATATGAAATACTAGACCTTGTGTGAGTTAGATGAATGAGGCTCCCAATAAGTTGTCAATGTAAGGTACCATTAACCAAAGGTGAAGAGAATTGAACCATAAGTTTGTCTCGAGAAAGAAAGGGAGTTGATCTAGGCTTATACTTAGCCATGTGAATTTGTGAAAAGATAATCCCAAAAATAGATTGATATATCATAATCTTGATAAAATAATGCAAAAATCCCAATTCAATCATCAAAAACATGTCATTAAGGGTATTTTTCACTATTTTAATGGATGAAGAAATACCCTTGATCAATAGGCCACCAACATATAAAAATAATGAGGAGAGTATTATCCTACTATGGAATATAGTTATTCAAATCTAAATGGAAATAAGAAAATCCAACTATGCTTGAAGGAATGAATCTATCTTGGTATACTATTCTTGAGGGGAATATTTTAGACCATAGGTAGATATCTTAAGTTTGCATAACAAGAAAGAGTAATGTAGGAAACCCTATGGCTACTCCATGTTTATCTCCTCAAGGTATCTCTAATAAAATGCATTATACACCTATTTGGTGAAGCTCCTCGTAATGTGTTGTAATAATAGCAAGTGTGTTGGAAGAATGAGGAGTTTTTCATTAATGTTGTTGTTGGCAACATGAGCATGTAGGATAAGCACAAGGTATACTATTATGCATTGCAGTGTTGTCATTGATGTTAACATTATATCTTTCTTTCGAGTTCAAGGTGTAGATCATTTTGGTTGGCTCTAACATGTTTTAGGACATCTTTTTATAAGGAAACTTTGCAATAAGGTTTGATTTATTGAAGGCATATATGATGAGAATACTAAGTGTTAATATCAATGATTCTATGTACAAGGGATTTGGTTTTTGGATCCGCATCAGTATGCTATTTAGTGCTTTGCTCTATGGTTCTAGTATAATTTTTTTGGTTGATATAAGCATCTAATTCCAAAATTTCATCTTGCTTTGGCTTTTGGTGTGAAAGTTATGAGTGGCAAAAGTTCAGCTTGATAGTTATAGCTATTTTCTAGTTCTGTGCATATGAGTTGTAGAGTCCACACTTCTCTGCGGATTGGATTTTGACTTTACAAATTTTCAGAGGAGATGTTGACAGATGTCAATAGAGCGTGTATTCCATTTGTCATGATGTCTTGAGGTACACGTGTCTGAATATGGGTATACAGTTGGAGAATTTTTGCATGAGGTCTCCTGCAGTGCCAAACTAATAGGTTTGAAGCAATGCAAAGCTTATTTAAGTATTGTGAAGTTATGTGGGAGCTATTATAGGTCCATGTTGACCTATTTCAAATTGTTTTGAGATTTGAATCTTGGCGTGAAGCATGTGTAGATAAATATTGAGTTGTCAAGTCCTATTTTGTATATTTTGAATGATACATCTAATTAGGCCAACCTAATTGATGTTATGGGTGAATTGGATATATAAGCTAAATCATTTTTAGTTTTTTGATGAATGTAATACATAAAAGTGATGTGAATGACGTGAATTGGGTGAATACATTACAAATCTAAGTTGTGAATGTTGAGTAGAATATTAGAGTGATGAGAATGCAGAGGAAGGAAAAGTGTTAGATTAGAATAAAAATAAGTGTATAAAATCAATCTATTGAGCTTCATTAGAACTATATTTTATGCATATGATAGTTGCAATTGTAACAGTTCAATCTAGGTTTTGAGCCACAAACTTTCATCTATCACTTTTCTTCTTTTAGTGGGTAGTGAGTCCACTTGGACAATGAGTCCACCTAAAGTGAGCACTTCTGTAATTTACTATAAATAGTTATAATATATTGTGAGCTAACCCTCACCATGGTTTTTCCCATTTTTCGTTTTCCACATAAAATTCTTGGAATTTATGTGTTATGTGATGTTTTTGGATGTTTTGATGCTTTCTTTCATTACTACAATTGAATATTCTTTAAGTATTGGATGTTGCAAGAATGAAGGTATTGTCATTTATGTCAACTAGTCAATTGGTTATCAACTGGTTGTTGTTGTCATTGATGTCATGGATGCAAGTTATTGGTTGTATATGTCAAGGATATTGAGAAAATTGTAATGAAGAAAGGTTGCAAGTATTCAGTGTTTTCTCTGGGTTTTGCTTCAAGTTTTGCTCCTATGTTCATGTCATTCAGATATGTTGATCATGGTTGTTGAAAGCTACTATATCTAGATTTTAGGTTTCCAGATTCTTGTACAGTGCGAGTTATGTTCACCAGTTGTGAATTTTGTTTTTCAGGGTATCTTGCCAAGGTCCGGGAGAAATGTATTTGCTCTGAATTTCTTCTTGGTTGAGTCTTATGACTTGCAGTTCTAGATTTAAGTTGTTATGATCGAGTTGAAGATAATTTTGTTGTCTGAAAAGATTGGATCGTGTTAAGAGTTGTGTGTGCTTAATTGTTCTATGTGTTTTACACTAGTTTGGTCGACCTTGTGTTAAACACTACTTTCAAAGTTAATGAAGTGTGTTGGGACTTATTTGGGTCCTCATCAAGCATGTGTCTAGGTCACCCTCATTCTAATTCCACCCTAGAATGTTTTGGTACCGACCTAATTTGAATTTAAATGATGTATGGCCAAATTTGGATATATTTCAAAGTTGAAGATGGTATAAATATAGGAGGAGATATCGGTGAAAGGTATGCAAATAAATAGAGCAAGGTAGATGTGAAACAGTGTGTATGTGATGTGAGTTTGGCAGATCAATGCGAAATCTAATTGTTGATTTTATGGATGCAGTGAGCTGAAGGTATACTATATTAAATCATGCATGTCTACAAGTGGTTGAGTGAATCATGGTGGAAATATCTGTTGCATTGAGATTGTCTTCCCTCTGTAACATATCTCTTCTATCTTCTTTGTATCTGTGTGGTAGTGAGCCCTCTGGGTGGTTAACCCTTGTTGGACAGTGAGTCCTAATCCAAACAATGATTCATGTTTTGGTAGTGAGCCTACTTTGGTAGTGAGCCTTTAAAATCAGTTTTGATATTCTTTATATTGTGAGCTAATTCTCATTGTGGTTTTTCCCTTATTGGGTTTTCCATGTAAATCTAGTGTTATTGTGTATGTGTGATGCTTTTTTTAGTTTTTCTTTGCACTTAATTTAGCAGAGTAAAGGATTTGTGATTGATCAAATTTTTGGTAAAATTTTGTAAAGGTTAAAATTTATCACAACTAATTCACCTCCCCTCTCAGTTGTCTTGTTCAACAATTGGTATCAGAGCTTGGTTCCTTGGAGAAGAGATTAACCACTTAAGGAAGGTCTGATATGGAAAGCAAGATTACTTTTGAGTATCTAAAGTTTGATGGAACTAATTATGCTATCTGGAAAATACTGATGGAAGAATATCTAGAGTATTGTGGATATGATGTTGAGAAATCCTACAAGATTTCTTACACTCCTCCTGCTAATGGTCTGAGTACGGCTGATGAAATCAAGGCACTTGAAGCAAACAATAAGGTGAAGTTCATTTTGAAGAATAGTCTTGCACATTCTGAGTTGATTAAAGTTCAAAATCTGAAGATTGCTAAAGAAGTTTGGGATACTTTAGAAAAGGCGCATGAAGGAGATGAAAGGGTCAAAGAAGCAAAGTTGCAGAATTTAGAGACACAGTTTGAGCTCCTACATATGTTCGAAGATGAGAACATTAAATCCTATGTATAGAGAGTGGATGAAGTGGTAGGTGGAATGTGAGGACTTGGTGCTACAATAGATGAATCCAAGATCATAAAGAAGATTCTTAGGACTCTCCCTAATGCATATAGTGAAAAGGCATCTACTATTGAAGAACATATAGACTACAAGACCTACACTAAAGATGAATTATTGGGAACTCTGACATCTTATGAGTTGAGAAAGCCAAATTTGAGAAATGGATCCAAATCAGAAATTGCTTTTAAGGTTACAAGAGCTAAAGATCTGGATGAAGAAAATCTTGATGAAGTAGAAGCAAACTTTGTGAAAAGAATGAGGAAAGGCTCTGACAAGTATGAAGGTAAGTTACCCTTTAAATGTTTTAGTTGTGGAGGAATAGGTCACTATGCTTCGAGGTATCCCGAAAGAGATAAGAGGAACAAACAAAGATTTGAGAAAGAAAACAAAGGTAAGAAGATCAACAGAGAATATTATGTGAATGAGGATGCTAGTATTTTTAATGAGGAATCTGATTATGGAGATTTTGATGAAAATGAATGCTTGTTCTTGGTTATAAAATATGAACATACTTCTGCTAACTCTGAAATACAGATGAAAGGATGTCTTCCAGAGAAAGAAAAAGATAAAGATACTATAATCTTTTCCCTACATGCCAAACAGGGAAATAACTATTGGTTTGTTGACAGTGGCTCTTCACTTCACATGACTGGTGATAAGAGTAAGTTTGTTAAACTTGAAAAATATGTTGGAGGCTTAGTTATGTTTGGAGATGATACTGGTGCTAAGATTTTTGGGATAGGTTCAGTAAGTTTTGATGGCAAGCATAATACTGATGATGTCTACTATGTTAAGGGCTTAAGGCATAATCTCTTGAGTGTTGGACATATGTGTAGTAAAGGATATAATCTTGTATTTAAGGATGAGAGATGTGAAATTAGGAAAGGATTCAAAACAGTGATTACTGCAGGAAAGAAGTTTGAAGGAAATATATATCAACCTAAAGGTGTTGATGGATGTTGCTTTATGACTGAGATTAATGACATTTGGTTATGGAATCAGAGTGTTTCATATGAATTTTGATAACCTAGCAAGGATTAGTGTAGTGCAAGACATGAGAGACTTACCAAGGATTACAATCACTAGTAGAATTTGGAAAATAAATGACTACGTGACTAGAACTTTTGGTCACATGACTAAAACTTTTAGTCACATGACTAACACTAGTAGTATCTTGAAAATAAATGACTAATTTGGTCATTTATAAGTGACTAATTTGGTCATTGGGTAAAATAACAACTAAATGACTAAATAAATGACTAATATCAGACAAATAAAAATGACTAAATAAATGACTAAATATATGGCTAAATTAATGACTAAATAAATGACTATTACTCCTCTATTCTTTTTTATTTCGAATTTGATCATAATCCATAGAGCTAATTAAGCCCTCCTCATGGGACCCCTACCTAAGCGGGCCATTTGGCCGCCTAGGTTGCTTGGTGCATCAAAAATACCTATTGTGTGGAAGAAATTGCCTCTCAATGCAGTCTTAAGGCCTTCACATATTTCATATTTTTTTTTACATTTGATCCCATAATCCACCATGATGGGGTCAGAGAGGAAGCATGTTGGGGAGCCCTAACTTCAACACATACTCTCTAATATATTAACATACATACAATTTTCTATCGGTGCAATCCTTGAACCTCCTTTAGGTGCAAGTGTTAGTATATATTCCTCTCTCTATATAGAATTGTCTCCCCCTCTATCTCTCTTTCTTTTTCCTAATCTCTCCAAAGATCAATTAAACTATCAATTTTTTTTATATTAATTTAATTTGTTTTATATAAAAATATATTAATTATTAATTATTAATTATTAATTATAATAATTTTATAAGAATACAATATATAATAATAATATAAATTATATATACTATTAAATATAATAATAAATATAACTATATTATATATAATTTAATTTGTATTAGTATTATTTAAATATATATAATATACTAATTATATTTTGTATTATATTTATATATTATATAAAAAAATATTTGACAAATAAATGATATTCTATGGTAAAATATTATAAAAAGGAATTTTTATTCTTTAATGGCCTTGTTCATCAAATCCACGTGAAGTTGAGCAAGTGATAAAGTGGAGGGAAAATTGCAAGAAAGAGGGAAATTTGGGTGGGAAATCAAATAATATTACCCATTTACAGCAAGTCAGGGCCTCAAATATGCAGGAGTTGGTGTACAAGCAAGTGTAGGACAGAGTGACAAAGGCCATGGTTTCTACTATTTTTGATAATTTTGATCACAGTCATGGTCCCAATGGATATGAAAAAAACACCAAGATCACTGTACTTCGACAGGTATTTAGCCATTTCATTTTATTTTAACTCTTTTAATTTCAAAATAATCCTCAAATAGTTTGTGATATGCAATGGAATTTTGTCTTATCCTTCCATCACACCACCACGCCATTTCTAGGGTTTATTGCTTTCGCTTTTACAGTGATGCAAGAATAGCCTAGAGTTCCCTTGTGCCAAAGTAATGAGAGTGTTCGTTTAGGGGTCAAATTTCAATTTAGGCTCTCTAACTAGGGATTTTCCCCCCATTCTCCTACAAAAAACTGAAGAGATTGCTAAAATCAGGTTTCCAAGTCAATGTTGAAGTGTTTGGATATGACCCTATTTTGTCAAGACCTGGCTTTATATGTTGAAATCTAAGGGTTATTTTTAGGGATGGGAGGATGGAAATATTGAGTACCTTCACCCTCCCACCTCTATCTCTAGTAAGAGCTAAAGGTCGATCATTTTTGGAGCCTAGGTTTATACTCAACCCAAATTTCGTGTCTGATCCAAATCAAAGTATGGTTTTTTGTTTGTTTGTGGGAAGTTCTTTTTGTTGGTTTCTCCTTTTGGTGGTTGTTGGATGGCTTCATTATTGATATTATCTGGTTTCATTTAGGTGATGGTATGTTTGTGCACCCATGAGATTTTATTTATAAGCTTTTTTCAAAGGGATTGGGCCCCAATAGAACTCACACTTAACCAAGCAAAGAAAGTTATATATACTAAAAATCAATCATACAATTCCAAAAAATCAAGTTACCTATCAAACAAGTTAAAGGGTAATCTTTATCACTCTATTGTCACCATTACAAGTGAAAAGAATCATAGTATTGCTTGGTCTGCTAAAAAGAAATGGAGTATAATAATCTCAAACTTATTTATGGCCCTTTCGATATCATTTGAGAAAAAGAATTACCGTAATTTCTCATTATCCAGTTAATGGAGAATTATTATATTTCCTCATACACAGACAAAAAAAAAGAGAAACGTAACTGACAATGAAACAAGAATATTACCATGATTTACACATAATTAAAAAACATCTTCCTAGTGTTTACCCTCAAACATCAAGGAGAAAACTGTTATATTACACATTTGAGTTTCTGCCATTGCCAGCTAAAACAACTCTGAGCTTTCTTAACAACTTGAAAAGGCATTTCAAGAAGTAGAATGCATAGCCAATATTTGCATGGATTACATAAATACAATACAAATGGTATAGTAAGTTATAGTTTCTAATTTCAATTCTTGAGAAAGTTACTTTTAAAATAAAAATTTATATTCCTTAATTACATTCCTACAAAAATATATTACCAATACAAAGCTCTAATGCTTCGATAATAACATCATGCTCAATTTTCTATTGAAGCCTTTTGTGATAGAGCTTCTGCTACTCTAATCTTCTATGGCACAAAGTCTTGTATATGTAAAGTGTGAGATCCCATAAGTATAAGAAAGCAATGTAACATTTACAAACACAAATACAAACACATTTACCCTATCCATTGTCAAAAAGGCTTTACTAAAAACAAAATAATTAAATACAATCACAATAGGATGAGCTAAGATTTAAAGAGTGATTTGGATCTATATGGATAAAATAAACTACACCATGGAAAGCCTAAAATAAACTACACCACGATATCACATTATTTGAGGCATTTTTGGAAACAATTCGCTTGCCTTGTCTATGCTTCCACATTTTCATGTATGTAGATAACAGGGCACTTGTAAGTACAACATATGACAAAAAAATCCCTACTGTTATGATTTGATGGATGTCCCTTCGTTATTATTGGATATCTGATGTAGTGCACATTATTATAGTGCAGGCCTATTTTTTCAAATTGTTTCATTTAGTACCACCAATATTCTCCACAAGAACATTTTCCCTGTTTAAAATGATGGAAATGGTTCACATCTCTCAGAACAATTTCTCTATGAACAATATTGGAGATGAATTTAGATGCAGTGTGAAAATTAGAACATACTCGAAGATTCTTAACAAATCTAATAGTTGTACTAGGGGCCATGTTTAACAAACCAAATACAATTGCTAACTTTTCACTATGGTGGCAGATAAATGATTCTTTTTTCTTCTATTCCACAACATTAAGTAAAAGTCTTGAATCTAGAAATACCTGTTGCCTTCATTTGCCAAGCCAATTTCTCCAATTTTGCATATCTCTCCCATGTTTGTGGATGTGATATGTCTCCTACACAAAAAATCATGTACCATTTTATGCCCTTCAATCCAACTACATGCAGCTATCTTTTTAATTCCTCTATCTTTCATCAATTTCCTTACTATTTGAACCTCACCACACCTACCCATTTTTGCATAGATGTTTTAGAGAACATAAGTTGCAAAATTTTTAGGATCCAACTAAAAAAGTAGTGTTGTTGGAATACTCATCCTATATTCATATATGATCCACATGCACCAAAGGTTTAACTGGAATCTTAGTAATAATGTTTAGGGTGTCCTCAAGATATCCAACATGGGGCATGAAGGTCAACCATGCACAACTAATGATCAACTATATATGTAATGCAATAAGGGTTACTGATGTGTGAAGTGTGTGCAACCCTCATCCACTAAACCTGCATGACTAAATGCATCTAGAACAGAAGCAAAGGTTACAATGTCGGTGTTCCAAAGTGCTTCATTAATTCAAATATTTTGAGAGATTCCTTTTAAAATCCATTTTGTGTACATTCTGCAATCATATCATTTCATTCCATGAGATGACATCTCTTTGAGACATTCTGTGAAATAATTCATTTTGTACTACATTTTGGTGTCAGATCTTTTGTAATTATGGTTAGTTTCATTACATTCAAATTCTGAAATCTAGAAAATTATATACAACAAATAGATTGATGGTTGTAAATCATTTAACAGTCACCAACTATCGTCTTGACTTGGAGTGTCCAATGCAACTTTGAAACTCTGCCTCTCAACCCCTTTCATTTGATCATTGTGATCATTGCTTGACATGATACTCACTGTCTCTTGAACCTATTTCATATGAATATGATGAGGATGATAGGGTGGATGGGAGGTTCATCTATTTCTTTTGTTGTACATAAAAGTAGTTGTTTTTGAAGATCTTGCTTTAGGAGTAGAAAAGATTCATTTCAGTTAAGGTTTTTATATTTATGTCCATTTTCAAATGTGAGCTGGAGTGTTTAGACTCTGACAAGTAGATTCGAGGAGACTAATGTTGAGTTGCTCCTTGAAAATGAGCTTGCCTATCATTGATTCAGTCATTGCAAGGGTTGGATTTCAAAGTCACAAGGCATTTTCTTCTGAATTCCAATTGTTTAAAGGGAGATGAAATATATATAAATGTTGTGTTTAAAATCATTTAGTTGATTTGAAGTATTTAATCTCAAATACTATATTTGTATTTTTTTGTTAATTTATCTTTAAATGATAAGTATTTACAATATAGAAAATAATTGTACTAATCAACCTTGGAATTCGCTCTTAGTTTTATTAATTTTTAATGCCATATAGAATTATCTCCTAAGTATTTTGGCTTCAATATGATTGCAATTGGATTCCTTAAGTCAATTCAATTTAATGAGGATCAAGGGTTTCTATTTTTTAATTCTTGCAAATCATTTACATATTGAACATTTCCTTCGGTGTATTTCTTTTTTTATAGGAACAAAGCTCTAAGAGTGAGAAGAAGACTTGCAAAATTGGCTTCTAGAAAGGAAGAGAAGAAATTTGCTACCTTGGCTATAGGCCTAGAATGGCAGAGTGATTTAGATGATGAAGAAATTCCAATATGAATTCTTTTATCGACAATATATTGGAAAATTTTTCAAGCTCAATGGATGAATATCCTGAAATGGAATCATACATGATATTTACTAAATAGTGCTAGTTATAATGTATTACTTTTTCTGATATTGTGTGTGTCGATATTAAGTGGCACTAAAAAATAATGATATGACAGTAACCTGTGATAAAGGAGCCTCCCTTACCAAACCTTCTCAAGGATTAGGAACATTATCAATTGATTATTGAGGTATGTAGTCATGCATTTGTTTTCATTTTCCATCACCTTACTTGTCATTGTAGGAAAGTCTGTCGATATATTACTGGTCAATACAGAGCAATTTTTTTGATTGATCCTTTCTATGGATGACAAGCACTGAGTGCAAGGTCCATGCAGTCCATGATCACAAATAGTAATCCACATTATGTATTTTTGCAAAACGCTACTACAATATCATGAATATTTTTCATTCTCTCTTGCATTTATACCTTATTGGCACTACATTGTGATGCATAAGCAAACATATCTATAATCAAATAGGAAGTAGCATCTACTTTTAAAAAATTAGGGTACATTTCAGTGCTTACTTGATTTACAAATATAAATTGACAAATAATTTTTAGTTTTCAAAAAGGAACCCACCCCATTGTATCTTTGAGCATTTAAATTTGAATGAACCTGAAAAGTGTTTCTTCACCTTAAAATAAACAAGGTCATCAAGAACAAGTATAATGACATTGGATGCTCATTGTAATAGACAAGAAGATCTAACATTTTATGTATTGTGAGTAGCTACAACATTGGCTATTTTTTCGGGACCATCTTTCAAAATAAATTGCCAAGAAGAATCTAGTCATAACCTTTCTACAGTTATTTACTATAGATATGCAAAGAATTGGCATCATTAAAGAGATATTGGGAAGCATTGGAAATCATAAATCATAGCTTGAAATCGGGCCACAACCATTTTTGTCAAGAAAATCAAGATGAACTTCGTTCATTGGGTGCACGTAAGATTGTAATTTTGTCTTGACAATATCCATTCAAACTTAGGGTACTTTAGGTTTACTTGGACTGTAAATTTGAGGTTTTAAGTACAAATTTTAAGTTCATATGATGCCATTGATTTGAAATAATTACATTTTTACCCAAATCAATTGATATATGTGATTTCAAGTTAATATGTTCTTTTGTTGTGGTGCATGCAGAGGTTGCATACAATACAACGGACCCAAAAAATGGATATGATTGTGCATGTTACATTATTCAAAAACATCCATATAGCCTTGGTGCATGGAATTTCTACTACAAAGTGGTTTCCCGGTAAGAGAATATAGAGATTATCCCTTTTTGAGTAATACATAGTTTCCAACCAATATTTACACTTTTTGTTCTTAAATGTGTTTGGACACTGAGAAATCATATTTAATTAAGGGACATCTTATAAGAATTCATGAATCAAATATAGCTTTCAATGTCTTTGAAATGGCTCTTCCCACTCCTTCCTCTACAAACCCTAGAACAATGATATTTGTAGACAAATTTAGGGAGTCTCCAAAGTAGTTAGCAACAAATGTTGTAGATTCTTCTTGCTCTGTTGGCAATGTTACAAATGGGTTTCAACATCTTTGTAACTTGCCAGAGATGTAACTATGGCTTTAAGGCATTTACCAACCTTAACTCTCTCACACAGATCTATAAATCCATCGACTATTATTTGTTTCATCCTACTAACAAATAGGCTTTCAAAAAGTTCATCCCACAAACTCTTTGAGTGCTTCAAAACAATCTCACACATGCATTGCCATGGAAACTCAACATTTGAAACAAAATCCATTTTTAGCCACTTCAATCTCCCTTCAAATGCATCTAGACTGTCCAATGTTTCTCTGATCAATGTCTCATTCTCTGCAAGTTCCTGCCACTTTTCACAAGATGAAGAAAATACTTTCCCCCAAGCCTATTTGCGGAGAGAATATCATCTGCACGTCTTAAGCCATGCTAACCAAGAAAATGATATAAGTTCACTCAAAAAATCATCATGGTAGCTTGCATCTTCTCTCTATGATATTTCCACAACTTCACCTCATTGTCTGGGTTTGGAATCCCACCAAACAACTATGATCCAAGTGGCACTGCCAACACAGTCTTATAAAAAAGAGGCAAACCATTTAGAACCTCCAAGAAGAGTTCCCCAGCCTGACATAGTGTTACCTATATGACTCTTACCACATTACAGAAAATGGAACTGACTACCCCCACCTTATCAGTCTATCAGTCAGACGTGTCTTCTAGTTTCAACGATGTGTCGACGGTTATATTTTTTCATTGGTGTGAGAATCTTCTATCAATGGGATGAGGTCTCCTATTCCCGCGATGGTCTAATGGGGATGTTGTCGGTGGAGTTTGTGCCTATTTCCGGTACTTGGGTGGTGGTTCCAACAATGAGTTGATGTTGTTGGCACTCATGATCTAAGTCAACACCAACAAAACCAAGGTTTTGGTCTTCTTGTGTTGAAAGGATAAGAAGTAGATAAGCTTCATATTTAGTTGAACCCACTTGAGATAGTCTTTGAAAAAAAATTCATGGGGCTTGATTTCACTAAAAAATGGAAAATGAAGATGCTCATAGCTCAATTGAGGACCAAATCACACCAACTGAGATGTGAGACGGGTGTTGAAAACCAATCTAACTGATGTTTTTGTGGCTCTATGTGTAGCCTTGTTAAACTTGCTAGATAATTCGACCAAGAATGATTCAATAGGATTTGGTTTGTTTGTGAGGAGTTCTAGAAACAAAATAATCTTCCACTATAATCAAATTTCGCATAAGCTTTATCTAGTACAATGTGCTCCCACCTATTATTTGGTTGGATAAATCCTTTTCCAAAGCATTGGTTCCTTGCCCCCATTGGATTTTTAGTTCTTTGCTACCTTGCTTGAGTTCTTGAGTTGCGTTAATGGAAAATTGGTTCATCAAATTTATGTGAAGGCCAAGAACTTTTCCTCTACCTTCACCTTTTTATTATATTCTTTCATTGACTTGTTATAGGAGGTTATATTTCATTTAAGTGATTTGATCTTGTTTGTTTGATGATTGGATAATGGTCCCATAATCTTGGTAGACCAGCATGGTGGGTTCAATATCCATATATTGATCTACCAAAAAGGTCTCTATTGTTATCATGGGAATCTCCAACATGGATCTTGATAGCAATTAGGAGCACCATTCAACCTCACTTAGACAAATTTCACAAAAGGTAGGTTTCAATCTCTCAATTCCTTCAATCCTCAAGCACTGTAGACAAGATATAAAACCATTTTCAGATACCCTTTAATGACTTCTAAAACATATCCCAAATTCACCATAGATTGTTTTGGAACAACATCCCCAAAACTTAGATTTTCCCCTAAAACTAGGTCTAATTAGGCCCCCTTTACAAAGGAACCCTTCTTTAAAATGTTCCCCAACCTTAAAACTCATTGGGTCAGCACTAACCAGGTAACAACACTTCAAAATCCATAACTTCCACTTGATGAACCATTCTTCAACATGACACCCACAAAAACCCTCCTTTTTAGCAAGTTTCATGGGGGTTTATTGAAAATGGGTACTCCAGACTCCTAGCACTCTTACCAATGCTTCAAACGCCTTCCAATAGGTTTTCTCATGCTCCAGGAACTCTCTTACAACCTTTACCAATGTTGCTTCTTCAAACTCCAACCATAGTATCTGACAAAAATCCCCCATCTATTATGCTTTGATGGATGTTCATACCCTGCTCCAAAGCTCCCATTTTGGCACAGGCAGGGAGGATGTTGGCATAGGTTGTGGAATTTGGCTTCACACCTACTAATTGCATTTGCTCAAAATTTTCTAAAGCCTTTTCAGCAAATCCATTTTGTGCATATCCTACAATCATCGTATTCCATGAGATGGCATCTCTTTCAGGCATTCTGTCAAACAGTTCACATGCCTTGTCTATGCTTCCACATTTTGCATACATGTCTACTAGGGCAGTTGCAACTACAACATTTGACAAAATTCCTCTATTATTTATGCTTTAATGGATGTTCATGCCCCGTTCCAAAGCCCCCATTTTGGCACATGCAAGAAAGATGTTGGAAAAGGTTGTGGAATTTGGCTTTATACCTACCAATTGCATTTGCTTGAAAGTTTCTAAAGCGTTTTCAACAAATCCATTTTGTGCATATCTAGCAATAATTGCAGTCCAAGACATGACATCTCTTCGAGGAATTCTGTCAAAAACTTCACATGCTTTCTCTATGCTTCCACATTTTGCATACATGTCAACCAAAGCATTTCCAACTATAATATCAGACGAAAATCCCCCTTCTATTATGCTTTGATGGATGTCCATACTCTGTTCTAAAGCTTCCATTTTGGAATAGGCGGAGAGGATGCTGGCAAAGGTTGTAGAGTCTGGCTTTAAACCTACAAATTGCATTTGCTTGAAAGTTTCTAAAGCCTTTTCAACATATCTAATTTGTGTATATCCTGCAATTATTGCAGTCCATGAGAACACATTTCTTTGAGGCATTTTGTCGAACACTTCAAGTGCCTTGTCTATGATCCCACATTTAGCATACATGTCTACAAGAGCAGTTGCAACTACAATACCTAACAAAATTCCTCTATCCTTTATACCTTGTTGGATGTCCATACCCTGTTCCAAGGCTCCTAATTTGGTACAGGCGGGTATGATACTGGCAAAGGTTGTGGAGTCTAGCTTTACACCTTCCAATTGCATTTGATTGAAAGTTTTTAAAGCCTTTTCAAGAAGTTAAATTTGTTCATATCTTGAAATAATTGCAGCCCATGAGACCACATTTCTTTGAGGAATTTTGTCAAACAATTCACATGCCTTGTGTATGTTTCCACTTTTTGCATACATGTCTACAAGGGTTGTTGCCACTACAACATCTAACAAAATTTCTCTATCCTTTATGCTTTGATGGATGTTCATACCCTATTCCAAAGCTCCCATTTTGGCACAGACAGGGAGGATGTTGGCAAAGGTCATGGAATTTGGCTTTACACCTACCAATTGCATTTGCTTGAAAGATTTTAAAGCCTTTTCAAAAAATATGTTTTGTGCATATCCTGCAATCATTGTATTCCATGAGATGACATCTCTTTTAGGAATTCTATCAAACACTTCACGTGCCTTTTGTATGCTTTTACATTTTTCATACATGTCCACCAGAGCATTTCCTACTACAATATCGAGCAAAAACCCCCCTTTCATTATGCTTTGATGCATATCCATATCATGTTCCAAAGTTCCCATTTTGGCACAGGCAGGGAGGATGATGACAAAGGTTGTAGAGTCTAGTTTGAAACCTACCATTTGCATTTCCTTGAAATTTTTTAAAACCTTTTCAACAAATTCATTGTATGCATATTATGCAGCCATTGCATTCCATGAGACAACAATTCTTTGAGGCATTTTGTCAAGTAGTTCATGTTCCTTCTCTATGCTTCCACATTTTGCATACGTGAGTTTTATTATAGGAAGGGATTATGCTAGAAAAGGTTGTGGAATCTGTCTTTACTCCTTCCAATTGCATTTTCTTGAAAGTTTCTAAAGCCTTTTCAACAAATCCATTTTGTGCATATCCTGCAATATTGCAATAAAATAATGTCTTTTGATCTTTCGATGTTGGTTGCCTAAAACCCACGTTGGATTTCCAAGTAACCATTGTTGTCTAATTTTGTTAAGGGTCTTTGGAGTCTCTACAAGTCTAGGACAGGCATTGCTTGGTCAATTCAAGCCCGAGATTCATTTGTTTGGGGTTGTCTCCATAGGACAGTATAAGCGAAACATGCAAAATAGTTTGAACCCGCATTAGTACTTATCATGGGTGTTGAAACAAAGTAATTTCCCATCAAAATCCATCCCTAGTATGTTGTTTAAAGGTACCACAACCTACATCAAGCTTGAAATGCTCTTACATAGGATTGTCTTATACTTTTGCACCATTTTCATTGGAGGCAACATTGTGTCAAGTTCTTAAAGTTACCTTGTCTTGTTTTCATGTCTAGAGAGTCTTAAGTAATCTCATGTGCCTTAAACCATGCAAGTACACTGTCTTTAGCCCCATGCTCATGCTTGAAGCTTCGTAACAAATCTAATAGTTGTACCAGGGGCCATGTTTAACAAACCAAATGCAATTTCTAACTTTTCACTATGGTGGCAGATAAATGATTCTTTATACCATGTTGCCTTCATTAGCCGAGCCAATTTCTCCTACTTTGCATAGCTCTGCCATGTTTTTGGATGTGATCTATCTCCTACACAAAAAACATGTTCCAGTTTACAACCTTCAATCCAACTACATCTAGGTATCTTTTTAATTCCTCTATCTTTCATCAATCTCTTTACTAAACTTTTGTAGAAGTTATTCTATTGTGGAATTGCACTATAAAAAATATACAAGAAGTTTTTTATCATACTTGTATAGTAGCATCATAGGATAAGTTTTATTTAGAATAATTCCTCTTGGTAGCAAAGGGACTATAAACCCATTAACAATTTGGCATCATAGGATAAGTTTTATTTAGCACTTGAAAATAGAGAGTTGCAGAGGTTTAAATAACCTCCCCAATTCCATTGTCAACCTCTCACAACTGCAACACTTGAATATAATAGTAAATTTTAAAGGTTTAAATAACCTCCTTGATTATGTTGACAATTTATCACAACTGCAACACTTAAAAAAAAATATTGTCACAATTTAAATAACCTCCTTGAATTGATTAGCAACCTGTCACAACTGCAACACTTGAACATAGAAGGGTGTGGACGTTTAAATAAGCTCCTTGATTCCATTGGCAATTTTTCATAGTTGTAGCACTTGAACATGGTAGGGTGTATATGTTTAAATAGCCTCCTTGATTCATTGGCAACCTATCACAACTGTAGCACTTGAACATAGAAGGGTGTAAAATTTTAAATAACCTTCCTGATTCCATTGAAAATAGAATGTTGGGATGTGTTCCAGAGTGCTTCATTAATTCAAAGATTTTGAGAGGTTCCTTGCAAAATCCATTTTGTGCACATTCTATAATCAATCATTTCATTCCATGAGATGACATCTCTTTGAGGCATTCTGTCAAACAATTAAGGTGCTTTTTCTACAATTCCACATCTTGCATATATGTCTACCAGAGCATATCCAACTATAACATCTGACAAAAATTACCCTACCATATGCTTTGGTGCATGTTCATAGCCCGTCCCAAAGCTCCCATTTTCGCACAGGCAGGGAGGACTCTGGTATTTTACTTGTGGAAATTTTATAAAAATTATATAATAATCAGATAAGAATTATGTTAGGAATGTTGTGACTTCATCAATAATT
The DNA here is from genome assembly GCA_007258455.2 of Sequoia sempervirens. NCBI lineage: Eukaryota > Viridiplantae > Streptophyta > Pinopsida > Cupressales > Cupressaceae > Sequoia > Sequoia sempervirens. The sequence goes on along the minus strand of VDFB02099479.1, from coordinate 176,385 downwards.
GTGTTTAATTGTCTGGGTGGTTAGATGTTAATTGTAGTGAGTGTCACAAAAACCTATATCTACATCCTACAGGTTGTTACACAATCATTCTATTTTGTTTGAACTATAGTGCTGAGCAGTTAATTGTTGGTTTGTATTATGTTGTACTCCTAAAAAACAAAATTGTAATGACTTTATTCCATCAAAATCCTTTGCTTATCAAATTCAAATCACTATAATTGCCCATCTATAGGATGATTTATGTAGATTTATCAAAGGGGATCATTGCTAGTACAAAGTGGAGTAGATGAGCAGAGGCAAACACAATTGAAGGAAAAGGTAAGAAGTAAAAGATCCTTATGATAATTGGTAGTTCACAACGAAGTAAGAATTTCTGATTTTATTATTAAATTTTCAATTTATTAATGTTTGTAACTTGTAAATTATTTTTGTTTTTCATAATAGTATTCTCTCTATCATTTGAATCTTATGTTTTATTGATATTGTTTTAGATATGTTTGTTTCTTTATCTCACTTGTTATGTAGGTCATTAGATATACTGAATCTCCTAGTCTTGAAAATATTTTTGAAACATTTAACAACATGCTTGGACAAATAAAATAAACAATTCATAGTAAGGATCCTAACTTGAGATTGCATGAGGAGTATAATGGGCCCATTGTGATGGAATGGTGGAACACTAGAAACACTAAGAACTAATATTGTAATAGATGTTAAGTTGTCATTGTTGCTTTGAATGTAACTATCGTATTTAGCTTACAATGTCTTGTGTATAGTGTAGATGAAGTAAATTGAAGTATTTTTACTATTAATTGCAGATTTTGTATTGTACATTGTAGTGAAGTGGATCTTGTAGTTTTGTAACACCCCTCTTGTAATTTACCGAGTCATTTGTGTTGTTGAAACTAAATCCTATTTTTATGTGTTCTTGTATTGCCCAATCTCTGCATTCAACTAAATAGCATAAACATAATAGCTATCATAGATTTTATTTTAAGCTAATTTGTATTGCATACTCAAAAAAACACCTTTAGTTTTGTTCACTATGTATAAAATACTCAAAAATCAATATACTTGATGGACCTATGAATCTAGTTTATAATGCACTTGATTTCATTTAAAACCATTTAGAATTGTAAAAGTTATTGTAAATTCACTTCAGGTGGGTTGAAACCCTGTTCTTGGGTAACAATGGGAGTTCAAAATTGTGTTTCTTCCAAACTAACCAGTAGAACAGTCTAAATCTTGGTTAGTAGGTTTCTTTTTGTATATTCTTTCATGTTCCAAACATTCAGACTGAGTGATGATGGTTAGCATGTGAAAAATTAATGCCCTAGATCTATATTTGCATGAAAAATCTGGAATTTGACAGAGAACAGTCAAAAATTTGTGTTTTGTTGATGAAAAGGATGTTCTACTTGGATTACAGTGAGTTAGAAGGTTGTAGAGGTGTATATTGAAGTATCTCTAAGAAGGTTTGGTGATTTATAAGCTTTGAATGCACTTTTGTATACTATCTTGTAGATACAGTGTTATGACAGTCACATTTTGGAATCAATAATGAAGGGTTTGAATGGGTGCTTGAATAATTATCAAGAATAAAGGTTGTGGAATGATTTCATTATGTTGTATAGGAATTTTTAGACATGTATGAGACTTTGGTAATGACGATTGAGCTTGGAGTTTGAAGTTGTCTTGTGTAGGTGGCCTAAATGGGCATAGTGGTTGATTAAGACAATCCACTTTTGATAGTTCTTATATTGGAGTTGTTTATGTTGGTGAAAGGGGTTTGGGTCATGTATTTTGATGTTGCTTCAAGTGTTTTGTGAATTCAATAAGAGGTGTGTGTGCCTTAATCTTAGTTTGAGTACTTTGAAACAAGGTTTTGTGAAAAATGTGGAGTCCTAGTTGCAAGGATAGTCAAGAATTGGTTGTGTTTCTAACAAGTTGAGTTTGGTGAAGAGTCTTGTGCTCCTACATTGCATCAGTAACCTTCTTTAATAGATTAGTCAAGAGTGGTTTCTAGAACTCCCATATTTCTAATGGAACTTTCCAATGATTGTGAGGAATACACATCGCCACTATGAACAAGTGAGCATGCTTTCATCAGTCTATTGGTGGAGCTATGAGGGGAGTTCCCTCGATGTAGTAATGTTAGGCTGATAGTGACACTATCGGCCTAACATTACTACATTAGGGCGACTCTCCTCATAGCTCCACCAATAGACCAATGAAAGCATATCGACATGCTTTCATTGGTCTATTAGTGGAGCTATGATGGGAGTTCCCCCGATGTAGTAATGTTAGGTCGATAGTGTCACTATCAGCCTAACATTACTACATCGGGGGAGCTCCCCTCATAGCTCCATCCATAGACCAATGAAAGCATATCGACAATACTAGAACATATTGGCGGAAGATAACACAGCGTCCCACTGATTTTTTGCCACTCAAAAAATCATGAAAATGAGGTGTGCCATGGATTTTGTTATGGTTTCAGAAGCCTTAAATTGGTCGTGCTAGGGGCGCTTCCCCAGGACCTCGCGAAGGGTGTTGCCCCTCGACCCTGTTGGGGCGTTGCCCCCAAACCCCCGCGAGGGGTGCTGCCCCTCGACCTCACTGGGGACGTTGCCCCTAGACCCCTGCGAGAAGTGCTGCCCCTCAACCCCGCTGGAGGCGCTGCCCCTAGACCCCCACAAGTGGTGCTACCCCTCGACCCCACTGGGGGCGTTGCCTCTAGACCCCCATGAGGGGAAACGCCCCTCAACCCTGCTAGGGGTGTTTTCAGTCCTAGCTTTGGAAGATCTAATGATATTCAAGTAACCTACAATGTTGTAATCAATTACACCTATAAGATAGGTCACATGCTTGACATTAGGGAAGAAGGTTAAGTAAGGTTTTTCAATGCTTATTTGTAGAATCTAGTGACCACTATCAGTGCAAATGTTTGGAGTTGATATTAAGAAGTGTTGTGAACCTTCTTCAAAGTTGGGATTTGATGAAATTAAAGATGTTGATCCCATTTGGTCTACTGCCCTATTATGACAGAGTTGACTATTGAAGTGAAACTGTGTTTGGAAAGATTTTTAGTGCTCCTTATTGTATGGTCTTAAAACCCTTGAAGGTCATTTATGTGAGTGTCATGAATGCCTATATTCATACATGATCCACAACCTATGCATTGATGGTTCTATAGCAATATTTATGTATATTTACCTCAAAACACAATTACTAACAGTAATTCATATCATTTGGCCTTGCTTTTTATAGATAGATATATGAGTAGATAGTTGTTATCATAGCTATTGTTTATATTTTTTGTTTTACAGTGATAAAATTTCTATCTTTTTTTCCTGTTGTGATGGTTTTCAGATTCATGGTAGAAAGTGGGCTTTTCAATTTGCATATTTCATACTCTTCAACATGGGACTCCTACTACTTTCTGGGAGAGCTCTCAAGGTACTCTGTTTCATTTGCCTTTTAACCTGTATAAATGCAACAATAAGGAAAAAAATTCAATTTATTTATATATGTTACTAACTCAATTGAGATAGAATTTGTGATCAACTTTAAATCCCCATTTTGATATTAGGTGTTTTATCTTGATATTAGATGTTTTGTCTTGATAGCATGTCTAATATAGGATTATTGTTGACCAGAGATGTGACTCTGTCCTATATGGTTATCTTTTTGGCTAAATGGCTAGCATTGTGTCTTTGTCTATAACTTGATGGATATAATCCTGTATTAAAATAGAGCTTAATTCATTTACCATGAAAATGGTTTTGAAAAGAATGAATTCTTTAAAATATTAAAGATGAAAGGCATTGGTTAAAATTTTATAAAATGCCAAAGTGCTTAAAATACTTAAATAAAACCAAGACTCATCTCCAAGTATCTTCTCAACAATTCCTAACTGTTGCAATCACAACCTTCATGTAGAGTTTTTCCCCATTGCAATTATATGTATCAAACTAAGCTTATCCCATTGTTTAGTATATTGATCCTATCCCCATTTCCTAGTGATATATCAAACTAAGCTTGTCCCGATTGCTTTGAGTACTCAACAATTCACAACTTTCCTTAGGGATGCACATAACTCAGTTGATGAACCAGGTGGGAAATTATGTCCATAATATGACAATATTTTTTGGAGGTCTTGCTATGAGATTCATAAACAATTGGCAAGTTTCCCTTGTAACTCTAGCTACTGGTCCATTTATTGTGGCTGCAGGAGGAGCTTCAAATATCTTTCTTCATAGGCTTGTTGAAAACATTCAAGATGCATATGTTGAAGATGCTAGCATTGCAAAGCAAGTTTGAATGGGGGGTGGGGGAGGATGTAGTTTGTATAAATTAACTTGTTAAGTTTTTGTATTTTGTTTGTAAACTGACTTTATGCTAATTCCTTGTTGACTTGTGGGTAGTTGTTATGATTTGGCTTCAGGTAATTGTTGATGGTTGTGTTATATTTGACAACTATCAGGAATTTTATACATGTTTTTCCTAGTCTGGGAAAGTATTCCAATCTTGATAGATGTTTCCTGGTCTATATTTTGTGTACAAACATTACTCCTAATGAATAAAATGATCATTGATATTGGTCTACAATCTCTTGGCATGTTTTGTTATATTTTTCTTACATAGCAACAACTAATGTTATTGTTTGGCTGTAACCACCACTTCTACTTATATTTATGTTGGATTAGATTGATGGTAGTTTCTTTATTAGAGTTGATACCTTGATCACTTTTGTTTTAATAGCAAGGAAATATTCTTTTAAGATGTTATGTTCGTGATATATATTTAACAAATGCAAGCAATTTTAACTAATAATGACCCATGGAAGTCATTATTTTGACGTAAGTCATTAATCTTTCTAGGATATGAACATGGTAGAAAATCTAAAATCTCCTTAATGCTTTGGTACTTTAGTATAGACCCATTGAATTGTTTCAAATTTAAGGTTATTGTTTACACTAACCATGGATGCACTTTCTTTGCTTACATTTAGATTATTTTTATTGATTGTAGCATTGAGGGACTCTTTTTTTCCTTGTGTAGGAAGGGAATAGGTATGATAAGTGCTTCTGGAGGTAAGGGATGGGCTGGTGGAGGTGGTGGCAGAGTTTTCATAAAGAGCTACAGTAGGCAAAAGAGTTTGAATATCTTTGTGCATGGTTAGTTTGAATGAGGGAAGCCAATAGATGATTGGAGCTTTATCACAATCATAGAATGAAAGTTCCTTTGCAAAGATGTATCATGTACTTATGCATTACAAGGGTAAGGGACTGTAGGTTATGATATAAAAGAACAACCATGCACAAATGACAGTTAGAGGATCAACAAGCATTACAAGGGTAAGGGACTGTAGGTTATGATATAAAAGAACAGTCATGTTCCTATTCTTTTGTAAGCTGTTGAATAGCATAAAGGCAAGGTTTTGGAGCAGATTTCAGCTAGTTATTTTCTCTCTCAGCAATGCATTGTAATATTTTCAAGTTCTTCTATGTTGAGACAACAAATTGTAACTCCATTTTTAAGCTTACACAGTTGAATGTAATATCTTTTTGATTAATAAAATAAGTTATTTTTACCTTCTCATTGTTGTTTTATTGTGCAAATATTTTAGATAGTTGATAAGTAATCTTTTTTATTAATGGAAACCAGTAAATAAAAATGACTAAATATATGACTAAATGACTAAATTGATGACTAAATATATGACTAAATCAATGAATAAATTATATGACTAAATATATGACTAAATATATGACTAAATTAATGACTAAATATATTACTAAACAAATCACTACCATGACTAAATAAATGACTGAATTAATGACTAAATCAATGACCAAATCAATGACTAAATAAATGACTAAAATAGTTTAGTCATAAATTTGGTGGTGTTATAAATGACTACAAATAAACCACTAAAATAGTTATGTGACTAAAATTAATGACTAAATAAATTACTAAATCAATGACTAAATCAATGACCAAATCAAAGAACAAAATAATGACTAAAATCAATGACTAAATAAATGACAAAAATTGTTTAGTCACAAATTTAGTGGTGTTATAAATGACTTCAAATAAACCACTAATAGTCACATGACTAAAGTTAGTCATTTATATGCAATTTTTAGTAGTTTATTTAGTCATATATTGTTGTTTGTGTACTAGTGAAGGCTTGTTAATGTTATTTGTAGGAATTTCCAGTTTGAAAAGCAAGCAAGAAATAACTTCAGATTAGAGGAACAATCTACTACCAGACTACTGGATTTAATTCATATGTATCTATGTGGCTCTACAAGAGTGAGAAATCTACAAGGTGAAAGGCACTTTATGCTTTTGATTGATGATTAATCTAGGTATACATGGGTTACATTTCTTAGAGAGAAATCTAATGCATTAGATAAATTCAAGATATTCAAAGCTATGGTTGAGAATGAAGTAAATTTGAGAATAAATTGCTTAAGGTCTAACAGAGGTGGTGAATTCACCTCCCATGAGTTTAATATGTTTTGTGAAGTTCATGGAATAAAAAGACAGTTATCTGCTCTGAGAACTCCTTAATAGAATGGAGTTGTTGAAAGGAAGAACAAAACAATTCAAGAAGTTGCTAGATCAATGATTATTGAAGCTGGTCTACCAGAAGTTTATTGGAGAGAAGATATTCACACTGCTATTTATGTGTTCAATTGAGTTCAAACAAGAGCCAACAGTATTAAGACCCCCTATGAGCTATGGTGTGGAAGAATTCCTACTGTTAAGTATTTCAAGGTATTTGGAAGCAAATGTTATATCAGACAGGATGAAGAAAATTTAGGGAAGTTTGATGCTAGAAGTGATGAATGTATTTTTCTTGGATATTCTACTAGAAGAAAAGCTTACAGATGTTTCAATAAATAACTGAGGAAGATTGTAGAAAGCACAAATGTCAAGGTTGATGAAGTAATGAATTCAATTGAAGTTGATGGATATGTATCTGATGAACCTGACTGCGTAAGGATTGAAGAAGTTGTGGAAGAATAGGAAAAGGATGAGCAAGAGAAGAATAATGAAGAAGAGGAAGAAGAAGCTTTGGTGGTGTCCCCAAACACACCTAAATATGTGCAGAAAAATCATTCAGAAAGTCAGATCATTGGACACAAGACAAAGGGAGTATTGACAAGAAGCAGAGTTGTTGCTAGTGAGATAAATCTATGTTTACTTTTTGAGATTGAACCAAAGACCGTAAGTGAAGCATTTAAATATGAGCATTGGATGAAAGCTATGAAAGAAGAACTTATGCAGAATGAGAAGAATCAAACTTGGGAATTGGTCTCTAGACCGACAAATAAAAACATAATTGGATCAAAATGGGTATTCAGAAATAAGTTGAATAAGAATGGATAAGTGGTCAAAAATAAAGCAAGGCTTGTGTGTAAGGGCCACTCACAAGTAGAAGGCATAGATTTTCAGGAGACGTTTTCTTTGGTGGAAAGAATGGAAGCTATCAGAATGTTTTTAGCATTTGTTGCTCATAAAGATTTTAAGGTCTATCAGATGGATGCTAAGTCTGCATTCTTGAATGGTGAGCTAGAAGAAGAGGTCTACATGGAACAACCAAAAGGATTTCAGTTGTCAGATCAATCGAATATGGTTTGTAGATTGAAGAAGACTTTATATAGATTGAAGCAAGCTCCTAGAGCTTGGTATGCAAGGTTAGACAGGTATTTGATTCAACAATGTTTCAAAAAAGGTATGGCAACTAGTAATCTATATTTTAAAATTGAAAATGATAAATATTGATTGTGGTTGTACATGTTGATGAAATTATCTTTGGAGGAAATAAAACTATGTGCAAGATGTTTTCAAAAGAAATGAAAAAAGAATTTGAGATGTCCATGTTTGGTGAGATGAATTTCTTTCTTAGGCTGCAAATTAATCGAACAGAGAAAGGGATTTTTATTTCACAATCAAAGTATGTAAGAGAGATTTTGAAGAGGTTTGGGATGGATGGTTCCAAACTGGTATGCACTCGTATGGTGACTGGTTGCAAATTAAGTAAAGATGATGATTCACCGAAGGCTGATTAGAGAAAATATAGATCTATGATTGGTGGAATGTTGTATTTGATTGCTACTAGACCAGATATTATGCATGTGGTTTATCTTGTGGCTGGATTTCAAGAATATCCTAAAGAAACACATGTTTCTACTATTAAGAGAATATTCAGATATTTGAATGGCACTCCAGATTATGGCTTATGGTATCCTAGGGATACTAACTTTACACTAAGTGCTTATACAGATGCAGATTGGGCAGGTTGTGTAGATAACAAAAAAAGTACAAGTGGTGGTGCACATGGATAACTTTAAGAAACCCCCCCCCTCAGTGAAGGTGTAAAATCCTGGAGTATCTTTCCTTTTATTTGAAAAAAATTATTAATTTTCCTGGCGAATCTATAGCACATTATTAAAAAAATTGTAAAATCTTGTCGAATCTTAATGAATAATTGAAAAAAATAATAATCATAGTGGAAAATCCTAGCAAATAATCACTAAAAATATTAATTACGATGGTGAATCTTTCCTTCAAAAAATTGCATAGTTTGTCGGTGCAGTTCCTCCATATTTTTTTTGTCTTTTGTAATATTGAAGTAGGGGCCCGAGGGTGGCAGCCACTGGTGGGGTCAAGGGGGCAGAGGCCCCTTGTGGGGGTCGAGGGCGCAACGCCCCCTCGCGGGATCTGACAACAACAGCCCCGACATGCTCCTGTCGCAATATAGGTGGGGTCGAGGGGTAGAGCCCCTTGCCACCAAGCATAAATTCACTATTGAAAATGCATTCGAGCACACACAAATTAAGCATTTTTAAAATTCTCACTTAAAAAAAAAGACTATGAAAAGTGAAATTATGACCATCAATTAACTTTTTAATCAGATGGCTGTAGGTTGATTCTGTGAGTTTATATGCATGTGCCTTTTAAAAGGCTTGTTGAGACCCGAAATTTGTTTTGGGCCAGATGATTAAATCTAATCATGTGGCCCAAAACAAATTTTGGGCCTTAACAAGCCTTTTAAAATGCACGTGCATATAAACTCATGGAATCAATCTGCAACCATTCGATTAAAAAGCTAATCGATGGCAATAAATAAAAGCCCTATTCAAGGCTAAAATATCTCTAAAATGAAATGGTAATTTATTATTAGTGGTGATATTTCCCAAAAATTAATGGTAGGAATATAATATTACTGGCGAATATAATTAATATTTGTAATTAGAGTATAAATTACTGGCGAATCAATTCCAATGACGCGTCGTTAAAGAATAATGCATAGGCGAATTAATCAAGACAAAAAATTTTTTTTGTAAAAACCCGACGATTCTGCATCCTTTTTAGCTTGTACTATTCACCATTTATGGAGATCTCAATTTCAATTATTTTCCAATTGGCGAAGATTCACCACTAAAGTTTTCCCTGGTGGTGCATTTTATCTTGGTTGCAGATTGGTGGCTTGGTTAAGTAAAAAACAAGATTCAGTTTCTTTGTCCACTGTTGAAGTTGTTACACCTTGATTGTGTAATTACTATTTACTATTACTATGTAGGGTAAAATGTGAATTTAGTGGATGAATAAATTGTACTTGTATTTTGTTATCACTGCTTTATGAATGAATGTCATCTCATTTAATATTATATGAAGGAATGCATTTATGTGATTGGATGAATATTGTATGAATATTCTAACTTTGGAGATGTATTATGTATATTGTATATTTTGTGAACAACTGATTGTTGTGTGCAAGTGTTAGTGATTGCAGCTATATGTTCAATTCCTCTAGGTGGATGGGAAGTATCACTCGGGAGAAGGTCTTGGTCGGCTAACCAGTAACGTAATCTATCCGAGCTTACACACACCACAGTAGAATAAATGAGTCGGGTTATTAAGTGGGAAGTTCTTAAGTCATCCTTAGTCAATATGTATGCATTAGTACAAGTCTTGTTTACTTTTGAGTGCATTATTGGGTGATGTTTATTTGTTTGAGCTTGAGAGTTCTTTCCTTGTTACTATGCATGTATTGATATTTGGAACATGCGTGGAATATGTATACACGCACATGCATGCCGATGATAAACTATACGCAAAAAGGAACGCATACATGAGGGTACATAGGTAGATGTATCTATGCATACTCATGCAAACGTTGCTTATGTGCATGGAACTATCTAATGGATCTCATGGCATGTATATGCATACGTATAGATATATTGCTCGTAGGCTCTAATCAATACCATAGTAATTGTATGTGATTTTGGTGTATGAATCAAATGTGTATATATATATATATAATGTATATGCATATATCCATATGTATATATGTATCCATATACGCTTATGGTGGAAAATGGACATTCCCATATGAATGTATCGATACATGTATACATACACATACATGTACATAGAGGCATATATATATAAATATATAAATATATATATATATGTATGTATACACAACCGATATATTAATATAACAATGTGATTGCTATCTTGATGTATTCATTTGTATATCAATTATATATACATGCTTTATTGACATATGTTAAGTATGGATATATATATATTAACATATACATATATACGTATATGTGTATATATATATTTATGTGTGTTAATATATATTTATATATACATATGTAAGTATATAAATATGTATATGTTATATATATGAATTTAAATGATATTTTTTTTGAGATCAACTATCTAATTAATGATATCAGTCGATTTATAATGCTATTTATATGGCTTTGAAATCGATTATCTTAAACAACTTAGAGGCCGATTTATTAAACTAAATCAAGGCCGACTATGAGATAGTAATGACTATATTCTTTAGCCGCATTAAACTCTTGTTGTCTATGAAAGGAGAGTTTATAATCTACAAACATTGAGCAGTCATTAAGTCGATGAAATGATAATAGAATAAGTCGATGCCTCTTTTGTGGAAGTCGTGGACTTTGTAAACTCTTTATACTCTATTTTTATGTATCGACCAACATATGTTAAAGTGTGTAAATCTGTCAATGACTTTTTCAATCGATTTAATATATGGATTGACTCATACTATAACTTAGTCGATAAAGGCTTGGTGTTGCAAATATGATGTTGATTGCTTCAGATGTAAAGGAAATCACACCAACTCTTTATGTGATTATGAAGCTTTGGTGCCACCTTTGAATCCTTATTCCTGTAGATATCCATTTTGAGATGCAAACCAAATTCTATCATGTGGGATTTGAATTAGTCTCTAATTGTTATCATTGAACTAAGTCAATCTATAGTTGTTTAATCTAAGTATGTGCTTATATGTTTGCCACCTTTTGAGATGTGATAGATGTGTTGTTGTGCATGCTTGTTGTTGTCAAAACCATGCCTAAATTGTAGGCATAGTAGTTACCAAATTGTTGTATAAATAGAGGAGTAAGTTCATTTGTTTGGATGCATTCTTCTATGCATTATTTCTTAAGCAAGTCTCTGCATTTTATCTACATTTCTATCTACAATATTCTGTCAAGAAAAGTGAGTGAGAGCCTTGAGTTTTAGAGAGAGTTTATTATTATCATTGAGAGGAGTATTTTCCAACTTGAGAGATAGTGGTTATTGAGTCTTTGTTGAAGGATCAATACCAGGATAGTTGCTGATTTGGAAGTGTTGTAACTACAACCAGTTAATTAGAAAGCTTATCACAGGCCCATGAGGAAATTCTTCCCTTGTTTGCATTAGTATTGAATGATTTGCTTCTTGACTGTTTTAACTAGACTTTATAGTTACTTGCATATAGGGATAAGTAATGTTTGCTTTGAAAGAAAAGTGAAAACTATTTACTCTATTTGTGTAATGTTTGTAATTACTCCATCATAGGAGAGACTGTTTGTCATAGGTATTGTTATTATACTAGGTGTGATTAAACATGGGTAAGAGAGATTGTTTGTCATCGGTATTATTATTATGCTAGATATGATCAAACATAGAGAAGCTTAAGGAACACTCATAGCTAGATATTTAATTATGCTAGATGGCTAGTAGGTTACTCCTGGGATTGTTATCCAATGAAGGGAGGGAACTGGTAGGTTAATCCTAGGTATGTTGTCCAGTGAAGGTAGGGAACTAGTACTTTTCTTTATGAGTTGTGTTTCCTTAGGTTGTTAAAGAGATAGGTTATCCTGGGGAGTAGCTTGCCCGTGGAGAGGGATTGCCTAAGCATAGATATAATGACCTTAAGTCAAAGCGAGCTTACTATAGTGTAAGTGAATGGTAGACCTTCACTCGAAGTACTGAGTGAGAATACTATGGCCAAAGTAGTGTGATTGCCCTAGGCTCCACTTTCAGTTCACCATGTCCATTTAAATGCATGAAGGCTACCTAGCATAGGTTATTAATCCTAGTCACGTAGGGCACAACACTAAGCTTAGAGTGGTATGTCATACGGGGTTACCCAACCAATACCTTCATCGAAGGGTGGGGCCATCTATCATTGATAGATGTGTGGGGGACCGCATATGAGTCTGTGGTTGGTAGAAAAGCGCTTGAGTGATGCTTCTCCTCCTTAGCAGGCGACATAAGACCAAGGTTTTGAAAGGCGGATTCCTGGACCATCTATATCTTATGCTATGAAGCTCGAAGGAGCTATGTATGTATTTTTGTACTTTCTTGGAATATTGTACTTTGAGAAATATTGTAATGGAATGGAAATCCTTATTTTATATTGTATAGCATTTTTGTTCATATATTCTCAATAAAGAAAGGAATTTTTTTTATTGCAATGGCTTATTACATAGTTTTTTTTTACTCGCATAGTGAAAACTTAGGAAATTTACTTCAGTGAATGTTTGTCATATTACATAAGCTAAGTATATTGCTGCTGCATCATGTTGTACACAAGTTTTATGGATGAAACATACATTGAAAGATATTAGAGTAATGTATGATGATCCTATTACTATCTTCTGTGATAACACAAGTGCAATTAACATTTGAAAGAATCCAGTGATGCATTCGAGGACAAAGCATATATCTACCAGGTATCATTTCTTGAGAGAGAAGGTTGTGGAGAATGAAGTAAAACTTAAGTATGTACCTACGAAGGATCAGATTGTTGATATATTTACAAAGGCTCTTCCTAAAGATACTTTTGAGTATCTCCGGGAGAAGTTAGGGGTGATTTCCCCTCCTTTCTTGAACTAGATGCATATGGAGATGCATCAGTCTAGTGGGTCTATGGATCTATCTTTCTAGACTGATTTTTTGGTGGCTACCTCTCAGGGGGAGTAGGTAGTGTCACGTGTTGTCATTGAAAGAGTATTTTGTGCTTAATGTTAAAAGGGAAATCAATGTAAAATATCCTTTGCCTTTGCCATTGATGTCAAAGGCGGAGATGAGGATTATGTGAAAAAGATTATCTACTAAGGGGGAGAAACATAAAGCAAAATCATGAAAGGTGCATTCATAGCTATTGCATTGTCTTTGATGGTTTTTCACATCATGTGTTTCCATCAATGACAAAGGGGGAGATTGTTGTAAGAATGAAGGTGTTGTCATTGATGTCAACTGGTCAACTTGTTGCTATTGTCATTGATGTCATGGATGTAGGTTATTAGTTGTATATGTCAAGGATATTGAGAAAATTGTAATGAAGAAAGGTTGCAGGTATTAAGTGTTTGCTCCAGGCTTTGCTCCTATGTTTGTGTGGTTCAGATATGTTGATCATGGTTGTTGAAAGCTACTATATCCAGATTTTGGGTTTCCAGATTGTTGTACAGTGCGAGTTATGTTCACCAGTTGTGAACTCTATTTTTAAGGGTATCTGGCTGAGGTTCAGGAGAAATGTAGTTGCTCCAAATTTCTTCTTGGTTTTGTCTTATGACTTGTGGTTCTAGAGTTAAACTATTATGATTGAGTTGAAGATAATTTTGTTGTCTGGAAAGATTGGATCGTGTTAAGAGTTGTGTGCTTAATTGTTCTATGTGTTTTACACTGGTTTGGTCGACCTTGTGTTAAACACTACTTTTAAAGTTAATGAAGTGTGTTGGGACTTATTTGGGTCCTCATCAAGCATGTTTTTGGGTTGCCCTCATTCTAATTCCACCCTAGAATGTTTTGGAGCCGACCTAATTTGAATTTGAATGATATATGGCCAACTTTGGATATATTTCAAAGTTGAAGATGGTATAAATACAGGAGGAGATATCGGTGAAAGGTATGCAAAGAAATAGAGCAATATAGATGCAAAATAGTGTGTATGTGATGGGAGTTTGGTAGATCAATGCAAAATCTAATTGTTGAGTTTCCGAATGCAATGAGTTGAAGGTGTACTCTATCATTCATGCATGTCTGCAAGTGGTTGAGTAAATCATGGTGGAAATCTCTATTGCATTGAGATTGTTTTCTCTCTATAACATATCTCTTCTATCTTCTTTGTATCTGTGTGGCAGTGAGCCCTCCAGGTGGTTAACCCTTGTTGGACAGTGAGTCCTGATTCAAATAGTGAGTCTTGTTTTGGTAGTGAGCCTACTCTAGCAGTGAGCCTTTGTAATCGGTTTTGATATTCTTTATATTATGAGCTAATCCTCACCGTGGTTTTTCCCTTATTGGTTTTTCCACATAAATCTAGTGTTACTGTGTATGTGTGATGCTTTTTCAGTTTGTACCTTTTCACTTAATGTTTAATCATTTTAGCAGAGTAAATAATTTGTGATTGATCTAATTTTTAGTAAAAGTTTGTAAAGGTTAAAATTTGTCACAACTGATTCACCCCCCTCTTAGTTGTCTTGTTCAACATTGGATTCTTAAATGTTTGAGTGGTTTAAACGAATACTAATTCACCCCCCCTCAGTATTACGGGTGTTGTAAAAAGTATTAGTCAAGTAGACTTCATGTTTGCAACTAGTGCAAAGGTCATAGAGTAATCAATGTTAGGAGCATGGGAAAACCCCTTTGCTACTAATCATGTTTTCTATTATATTTATCTTTAGCCCCAAAAGGAAGTAGCCTTTCAAACTCTATCAAAGTTTGTAAATAAAAAACTTACTTTTTGTAAGGGGCTTGGTACAAATGTTTTCCAAACATGTTCAAACGGGGGGAATATTAGAGATAATTCATATGTCCTTGTATATGCTTCTAGATACAATGCGTGTGAACTTCTATGTTTGTTGGATACTAATGGTGGACTAAGATTTATGAAATTTGTATGACAATTTAGTTATCACAAAATATATCAAATGGCAATTTCTAGTTGTCACAAAATATATCAAATGGAAATTTGTACTGGATACCAACTCATAAAAATAGTCAATGTAGTAAGAGAATCCAAAGATGTGAATTCATCTTGAGATGAAGCCATGTAGTGCAAAACTCTCAAATCAAGTACGCATGAAGATAATGGAGATGCAACCACTGCAAGAGCTTTCAATTTCATTTTCCCTTGTTATCTTTATCTTTAGAAAAAACATACTGTAAATTGAAACTTTTTTGACTAACTCATGAACACTAATTTTATTATTTTCCAAAAGGTGTGTCAAGTGATCAATCTATTTTTCAAACACTTATGTTAATTATGATCAATCCTTTTATAATAGGAACATTTAAACTTTTATTTCTTAGGCCTGCCACATTTAGAAGATGAGGTCTTTCAGGCTATTTTGGAAGCAAAAGGGTTTTTACCCTTTCTCTCTTTCTTATCAATTTTTTGTTTCTTATATTTATTGTTCAATCCTTTTTATTTTTTGTATGTCTTGGTTGGCAACTAGGGAATTCAAATTAAATGATTTTAGAATACCCATAAGTATGAACTTATCTTGTTCTTTGGTGAGAGCTACGAAAAATTCATATAAATATGGCATAGTGAAATGATCTCCTAGGGCACCCATTGTGCCAGAGAAGGTAGACCCAAAGGTTTAATAGTCAAAATCAATTTTGAAGAGAATTCTAAGGATTAAATGAGTGTCTTTCTTTTTAATTTCATGATGCTCTAACTATAATCTTAATTATTTTAATTTAATGAAGAAGTCCTAAATGGTGACAAAATCTTAAGGGATCAAACTAATGAGTTCATTCTCCAACTTTTGACCTCTAATGACATCTTGAGCCCAAATTGAATAAGCCAACTTAGCCCAATTTTGATTGGGTGAATCATTGTAGAAAATATCATGAGATATAAGCATACATAATGATTTATAGGTTGCATCACATTTGTTAAATCATTTTATTATGAATAACCCCTTCTCAACATGATTAACATTTTAGGTTTTTATTCATAATACTTGTATGTTGTAAATAGAGAAATAGATAATTAATACATAGTTTAGAAAAATAACTATGAGAATGTAGAAAAATCAAGAGAACACATGACAAACCTTATTACTAATTGTTGAAATGACCCCCCAACAATTATAGTGTTTGACACTTTTTATGATCGGTGCATGTTATAATGTATAAAACTACATTTGTAGAGATTTTTGAAAGTCTAGTTTACATACAAAATAAGGAGTAGACTGTACTAATGTAAATTAAGTTGATGATACACACTTTCAAAAAAGGGTGGTTGATATGTCCCTTGGAAGGTCTCAAAATGAAAATTGTGCAACATTTTTTTTTTAATGAAGGATTTTATATCATCCACAAACAACTTTTTAGCTACCTGATATGGGACTACAACAAATTTTGTGAAAATATTATTTTTCGAAATGGAGCTAAATGTGAAAAGTTATTATATACCATTGTGAAGTACATGGAATTCTACCTCATTTCAAAAATATCTCAAAAAATACCCCTATTTGAGCAATTTATGGCCTCTTGAGGATGGCCTATGAGACTAAAAAATGTAATAGAGAGAGGTCAAGGGCTCTAGTGGTACATATGTGGCATTTTAGTGGTGGATGGGTGGTGTCACTAGAGGTGGAAAGGATTGGATTATGTGTGTAAACTATTAATGCATTCATTAATGACTTTATGTTCAATACTTTATTGCATTTAATGACTTTAATTAAAGTGGTTTAACATAATTAAATGAATCATTAAGAAAAAAATTGAAACCTATAATATAGGATTTTAATTTAAATATTAAAATTTAAGCACATTCAACAATCATAATTTACCTATCTTTAGATCCATAGTGTTATGACATAAGTTTAGGGAGTAATGCAAATGAGAGTTCAATCATCCATTAACCATGGTAAATAGAATAGCGAAATACAACATCATCATTAGGATTACAAAAATCAATTACATTTGCACTATGAGAAAACTACTTAATTACTTTGGGACCAACAATAATAGGTCAACAAGCAAAATAAAAGTGCTTGAGTTCAATGGAAACAAAGTGAATGCAAACAATACTATGGAATCAATTTAAATGACTTCCTTGGCTCCATGGAAAGCTATACGATGTTGACTAATTAGGTTGCTTGTGGCCTAATTTTATATTAAAAAGCGATCACTTAATGGCTTAGGGATTAGTATATCTTAAGTCAACAAGTAAATAGAATAAAAGTGCATGCGTACAAAATAAAGCTCATTTAATTACTACTTGATCTAATGGCTTGTAAACGCATACAAAGAACAATGGATGAACATTGACTTATAAGGTAAGTTGCTCATCACATTTTTTAGCCATTTCACCTTAGTGGTTACACATGTACTTGTCACCAAAATTTGAAAACATATAGGGAAGTAGGTTAAATTGCTTGCTATTGAAACAAGTTTAGGACTTCAAATAGGAGATAAAACCAAGCTTTCATTGAATTTGGATTGCAATAAATATGAAATGACACAAAGTACAAAGCAAATTAAATGGACATACCTGGGCCCCACACTCTCCTCTCTACACCCACGCTCGAATTGCGTCCAATCAGTGAGGGATGCTCCATCCATGTGGCAATTTTTCTCTCTATGCTCTCTCGATTCACTCTACTAATTAGGGTAAAAATAAATAATCATTTACCCTAATTACTATATATAGGTCCCCCTAATTACCCTTGAAACCCTAATTTCTTCTTTTTGCTCCCATTTGCACCCTATATCTTCATTTTCCTCCATTCTTTCATCATTCTTCATTATTTTTTTGTTGTGGTCCTATTGATCCCTTCCTTTTTCCTTTATTGAGATGTCGCTTGGGCCCCTTTTTTTCTCGCTCACCCTCTTGAGGGGGCATCATCCTACAATATTCTACTTTTTCTTTTGTGCCATCTTTTCCTCCATGTTGGGGCATCTTATCACCTGTTTCCTTCTATCAAGTCGGTTATATTTTATTTTTCTTCGAAACATCATTATTTTAATGATATTTTGAAGAGAGGCAAAATGTAGACACCTAAATTTAACCATTCACATTTGGTCAATTTATCCTTATTTCATCTATTACACCTTCCTATCCACATTAATTAAATAATATTGTTATTATTTAATTAATATCGATCATTTTCCTAAAGTCCCCTAAATTTCTAAGGTATTTACTTTATGTATTTACCCTTTCCTCTCTAAATTAAATAAATAGACCAATTTATTTAATTTAGTCATTTACCATAGGGAATTTAATTTAATTTTTAATTCCTCATTTTCTCTCACCTAGTCACATCCTCCATAATCCTAGCCTAATCATAATCCCCTTTCTAATCCTACCATTAGGATGTGAACATTCCTAATCCTTGATTATGAGGTGTCACCTCCTCCAACATTTGCAAGTGGGTTTTTAATCCACTTCATTAACCTAATCTCCCACCTAATCCTCTCACTTGCACAACTTAATCTCATGATTAATCCAACCTTTATGGAATTCCCCTTAGTTAACCATTTATTAATTGCTTTCTCCTTTTGGAGAAGCAACCCCCCATGCCTTGATGAAATTTTTAATTCCATTTTATTCCTCTAATTCCCTCCAAGGAATTTTTAATTCCTTTTTTCCTTCCCCGTGTGGATTAAAAGGGAATTTTTAATTCCCTTCATCCCATCCTTCCAATGATTTAGGAGGATTGGACAAGAAAATCCTTTATGAGGATATCTTGTCCAAATCCCCATGATACCTACCAAGTACCTCTCCCTCTCTCATGCATGTTCATGATGACAAGTGTCATCACCATGGAGGTCAAGGCATCTCAATCCTTGATCTTTTCAACTCTTCATCCTAGCTATCGGGCAGGTGCATGAAGATGGGTAGCCAATTTGTGGACAAATTTTTAAAAAAGTTTTGAAAAATCATAACACAAGTGGATTATAATGTGCTCGTGTTATGGATTGGTGTGCCGAACCTGAGGCTTGACCACAACAATCCCATAATGTGACCACGTTATAATGTGCTCGCGTTATGACCTATTTAAACAAAAAAAAGGAAAACAAAATCATTTTTACTTGTGACTGTGTTTTGTTTGTTGCCTGCGGCCAACACCCCAGTATTCCGCGCTCGGATTCTAGGAGAAGCTATTTTGCAAAAATATTCATCAACGGTTGCTATTTCATCACGATGATGCTGCCGCGTCGATGAGGAGGTGTGAGAGGTAAGGATTGTTTGCTTTTTGTTTTGAATTTGTTAGTTTTAGGTTGTATTTGATATTTATTTATTTGAGTTTGTAGGAGATGCAAATCAACCTGCAAACCATCAAAATCCTCAACAACAAAATCAACCACAACAACAACCTCCTCCACCAATCCCTCAACACCCTCCTAACACTCAACAAAATTTAATGAGTGAAATTGAGAACAACAAAAAACAACTTGAGGATTTAATCAGTAGGTTGAGCGATCCAAATGGTTCAACCACAGAAAGAATGACCCTAGCAACTTCATTGAAAGATATGTTAAAAAATGTAGATTCAATTAGAAAACAAATAACTGGACAAAAAAATAGGAGGCAGACGACTAAAGCTTATTACATGGATAAATTATCATATAAAGATGTAAATGATTTAAAAATTACAAAAGGTGATTTGTGCTCATTATTCACTAACCTATGCACAAATAAAAATCTTACCCTCAATGCAAAGAGGTTTCCTATTCATTGGTACCACCACCAATAGATTAGGGACTTTTTTTATGATAGGTGGTACATGTTTTTTGATTACCCACCATGCAATAATTGTGAAGTCCCGCAGTATTTCCTTAGGAAACTATACTGTGAGTTCATATTGAACAAAATCCCAAATTATTTTGATATGAGGGACTTCCAGGGGAGAGGTGGGGGGTCGGCTCAGGATAGACCCGGTGCACAGCCAGATCCTACACAACAAGGGAGATGACCTCTCGCTAGGCCGCCTCATGAGCATGTTGTTATCCCTTCTGTCGCGAAGGAGAGTGTCGATGTAGAGACATTGCAGGTGATCAACACTTTGACCCAGAGTGTCATCAACATGATAGCCCTATTCTACAGTGTCATCCAAGGGAGTCTTCGAGTGGTGGCCTTCGAACCCATGTGTGTCAATCTTGTGGGGTGACTTGTTCATATGACCCCACCGACACTCAGGAGGCTGCTACGTAGGATCCGTCTGTAGCTATGGAGATGGAGAGGGAAACTGACATTTTGCATGAGGCGTATGACATTGATACTTAGGTAAAAGTTAGCATGTTCATTGAATTTAATTTATTAAATTTTGATTTTGAAATGCAAGATTAACTAATTTAGTTTTATGATTTTAATAAAATTGCAGGGTCACAGTATTGAGATTGGATACACCAGCCCTACACCTTCTTATTTCTGCAGTACACCTATCGGTGGGGTATGTAACTAGTAAAAAATTATAAATTTATTACATGTTAATAACATTGTTTTACGAATGGTATTTTAATATGTGATTTTGGATGTTGAACAGACTAATATTGGAGGTTTCGAGGGAACACCTCCCAGTGCTAGTGGATTTACTCAAACCTACACGTAGGTAATAGAATAAAGAGTTTAAATAATGAATTATACTTAATAGATTTGTGTAGTTTATATTTGCATCATTGATTACATTGCATTGCACATCATTCAAACTCAAAGCATTACTTCACATTCCATAACTAATAACTAGATGTTGATAGATGGCAAAATTTCAACTACAATATAGTTGTTTAGAAAGTCAACATAAACAGTGATGCAATTACTTCACATAGCATAAGTAATAAGTCTAGGCAGCTTCCAATTGCATTTGCTTGTCATGGAATTCCATGAGACCACTTTTTACTACTCAACATCTTTTCAAATAGTTCACTGCCTTGTCTATGATATGGATGCTTGGAAGGAATATATGAAAGAATAATAGTAAACAATAGCATAGACAAGGCAATGAGTTTTTTTTTAAAATGCCTCAAAGAAATGCGGTCTCATGGTGATGTCCATCACCATGAGACCCAATTTCTTTGAGGCACTTTTTCATACAGCTCACTGCCTTTTCTATACTACCACATTTTCCATACATGTCTACCAAAGAATTTTATCAAACAGTTCATTTCCTCACTGCTATGGCTAGTAGCTTAAAAAAAGTTCTTTCCAACAAACTATGGATGCTTGGAAAAAATCTATCAAAGCATAATAGTAAGCAATAGCATAGACATGGCAGTTAGTAGTTTGAAAAAATGCCTTGAAGAAATTTGGTCTCATGGTGATGGAATGCCATTCCATCACCATGAGACCACATTTCTTTGAGGCATTTCTTCAAACAACTCACCACCTTTTCTATGATACCATATTTTCCATACATGTGTACCAAAGCATTTTATCAAACTACTCACTTCCTTGCTACTATGGTTAAAAGCCTAAAATAGGTGATTTCCAACAAACTATGGATGCTTGGAAAAATTTCTATCAAAGCATAATAGTGAGAAATAATACCATAGAGAAGGAAATGAACTATCTAAAAAAATTCCTAAAAGAAATGCGGTCTTATTGTGATGGAATGCCATGATGTGCATTTGTTTGTAATGGCATAACATCACCACGAGACCCCATTTCTTTGAGGCATTTTTTCAAGCAGTTCATTTCCTTCTCTATGCCACCATAATTATTGTACATGTCTATGAAAGCATTTTATCAAATAGTTCACCAGCTTGCTGCTATGGGTAAAATCCTAAAAACACATGCTTTCAAACAAGATATGGATAGGGAAAATAGTAAGCATGATAGTCAGAAATATATAGTTTAATAAGTACTCAATTTTTTTTTCATTATCTCATACATTATAAGTCATGACGTGGATCACTATTGTAGTTTTTGTGATTGAATAATTTGTTGTTTTATTTTCAGATGTTGCAAGCGGAAACACCTCTGAATGTGACGAGGGCAATGGAGATCGGTGTTTCATCTGATATAGAATCCTCAATGGCTTTGACAAGGGAGGTATGAGGAAAATTACTAAATTTCAATTTACATTTGTTGTTATAGATGTTAGTTAGTGAAAAAGCAAACCATTATTGATTCGTAGTTTAATTTCTATTTGGATGGTTTATACAGGGCTTCAACACGCCTCAGCCCAGGCGTGTGAATATTTCCCTCGTGGAGAGTGATCTTTAGGTGATTATTTTGTTAAATATATCATTTTTAATAATGTAATTTCTATATATTAATATATTTACTTCTTATTGTAACAAATAAAACTTCACCAAGAACTAAACACTAGGAGGAGAAACAGGAGCACTCCTCGAGCACATCATAAATGAGTGACAAATGTATCACCATTTGATCGACAAGCAAAGGGAAAGAGTTTATTTTGAGAGCATGGAGAGCAATGACTTTTGATTCCAAAGCCCTTTGTTGTATGCCTGCATGGCATTTTTGTACATATTTTGTATTGGATATATTTGACATTGTATGCCTATATGGCATTCTTGTAAGCCTATATGGCTATTTTGTACCTATATTTCATACTTATATCGACATATATTGATGTATGCCTACATGGCTATTTGGTTAATACAAATCTTTTTTATCGATGGTGTCCATATTTGCATTATAAATTCATGGTTCAATAGATATGAGTTGCATGTATTCAAGTGTATACTTTACAATTTACGTGTATACTTTGTGACTTATGTGTGTTCCAATGTATACTTTGTGACTTACATATTTTCATGTGTATACCTTGTATTTGTGCATATACTTTGTATTAATTTGTGTAAACTATGTATTTGTGTGTATACTTCAAGGCTTACATGTTTTTGAGTACTTGTGCTTCCCTTATTCACATGTACATGCTTGACTTATTCACATGTATACTTATTAATTCGTTAGCCCTAGCATTGATCATTGTTGTCCTTCATGGTTTGTCTTGAATATTAATTGATTGATACTAAAAAACTTTATCTAAAAGAAAAAAAAATGTTTTCAATTGGTATTCCATGAAATGATTCATAAAAATATTCCAATATATTTAATCATTTGATTGGAACAACTCAATTAAGAAAAGGATACATAATCTTCACAACACTTGCAAAACATAATATTTAGAGTAGATGAAGTAGTTAACTTCTTGACACATTATCATACAAACATTTATCTTGAATAGTCTTTAAACATTTTCACAGCATAATCTTGATAGTGCAAAATAAATTGTTATGTTCTTGATTTGTCACCATATAAATGTTAGTGTAATTAATTATTTAATTACACTTGTATAAGTTTACTTAGGTAATATTTTAATTCTTAGGTTTATTGTTGTCATCCTTATCTTGTTGAGCTATCTTGTTGCTCAAGATAAGATTAGGGTTATGGATACCTTGCTTTTATAAAGCAAATCATCTCATGTAATTATGAATTCCTGAATAATATTATTTGCACATCTTCATGCAAAGCTCTTGCTTTTTCTATTTTTCTCTTTCGTGGAAGGCTTTTTTGGTTTGCATGTCTGATCTTGGTTTCTAACATGATATCAAAGCCTCGATTTGCAGCCCCTTCTCAGCCTTTTTAGAGAAAATCATTGCAAAGATCGTTCGGGGTTCCTCGAGGGTTTCATTCCTTGAGCATATTCATGCAGCGCCTTAGATCAGATCGAGGTTTTCCATTAGATTCAGAGTGTTGGAAAAATTCAGGATTGACTTTTATTTCACTGATTTTGGTCATCGTTGAAGAAATCTGAGGGTTTCAAGCTCAATGATTTTTCTAAGAGATCTAGGGGTCGCCTAATTTTCTGGCCATTTTTGGACAAAATGAACCTTTCCATTGAGTTCGCAGCACCCAAAAACCCCTATTTCCATATAAAATTTGTCCATTTTGGATAGTCGTTTAGAGAGGCAAAAAAAATTTGCCCCAAGGCACGCATTCTGAGGTTCAAATTTTGAAAAATATATATAAAAAAATCAAATTAGCGGTTTAAAAACCATGCGGCTAGTTTATTTGGGCTCTGCCACCCCTATAGGTGGCGGCCACCAGTTTCCACCACCTCCGGGCCACCCTTCCGCCACCCGCCACTGGTGCACCTCCTGCAATCCATCACTGGTCTGCTCCACCGCTCCGCTGAGGGCTCTGAAGTCTCCTACCCGTGGTCCTTTGGAGGACCAGGAGCCAATGCTCCAACTCCCCACTAGGACTCAAGCCCCCACCGAGGTCACATTGGTGACCGGAGGCTGCATCGAGCCCCTTATTCTTAAGCCCCCTGGTCGCTCACAAGACTAGGGGCAGACTTTTTTTTAGCCCCTGAGGGGGAGGCCTTATTGGCAGTTTTTGAGCAGTTTCAAGGAATCAGGGATAACTTTTGCATACGGTGTCCGTTTTTCGCAAACAAGATATCGTCAGAAAACTGGTTCGACGCTCTATGCATTTTTGATGTCTTTTTCAGCCTCAGAAGTCGCATGTTTCTATTTTCACTCTGGAGGGCATATCTTTTGACTCGCTTATCCTTTTTTCACCATTCTTGTAGCATTAGAAAGCTAGTTTAGTCCTCTACACAAATATGAGATCCATTTTTATTAGGGAGGCAGTTGTGAACTTTGGTTTGTGCATGAACTAATTCTTATTTTCTTGCACTAGGTTTACTTTTTCTCTCTTGTTTATGCATGTTTTTGCATTCTCTCCTTTTACAATCATGGGTTATTGTAATAAATGAATTGAGATAAAGTTCCATCAGGGGGGTTTCTTGCATAATAATCTGATTAGTGTGTAGTTGCACTTTGATCTCCATCTTGATTTTGATGACAACTTGCATGGGTTGTATCTAGTTTCTTAGTTTCTTTTGGCCACATTTTTGCTCTAGCTTGACACATATCAGATTCACATCGGTTCACACTTCAGATTGAGAGCCTATAGTTAATGATCCGCATTGGGTCACATCTTAGTTTGAGGGCCACTAAATTTGTGGTTAATGTACCAGAATCTTCACAGTACTTGCTCCTATGGATCAATTTTAGTCACAGTTCGACATCGGCATCGAGATACACAACTTCCAGATTCTTTCATCATATCATTCCCTCTTATGAGGGGCATCATTTTATCTATTGTTGCTTTATGAATTCCAGGGTTGTTCTAGTTTGTGATTTTTTTAGTGTTCTGTGGCATCAGGTCTATTGTTACATTATTATGATTCCGCCTAAGTCCTTCAGTGACTCTCATTTGGTTTCTTGTAGACAGAGTATCTTTCCTTGCTTTTCAGATTATGGTTCCAGTGTTTTTCCAGTGCTTCTTTGCAGTAGCCATCTCATTATAAGGGGGTTTTGTCCCACTGGGTTTTCCTTCTCTACCTCATTATTACATTTGTACATGGGTACCTGATCAGGCCTTGTTGTCGGGACCCATTCATGCTTTCTTGCATTCATCCTAGCATTTAGATGCATGCTTTTTTAGTCTCCCTAAGTTGCACTTATGGGGGGGTGTTAGTGTAATTAATTATTTAATTACGCTTGCATAAGTTTACTTAGGTAATATTTTAATTCTTAGGATTATTGTTGTCATCCTTATCTTGTTGAGCTATCTTGTTTCTCAAGATAAGATTAGGGTTATGCATACCTTAATTTTATAAAGCAAATCATCTCATATAATTATGAATTCCTGAATAATATTATTTGTACATCTTCATGCAAAGCTCTTGCTTTTTTTGTTTTTCTCTTATGTGGAAGGCTCTTCTAGTTTGCATGTCTGATCTTGGTTTCTAACAATAAACACATCAAAAGATTTATATATCAAATTTTTGCAATATTTTTTCTTGTATAGGAAATGGACTCGAGAGAAAGCAAGTTATAATTTATAATACAAATAAGAAATGGACTCAACATTGTCCTAGACCCCCAAATAGGTCTATTTAACAAAGCAACACCCTCTCAATCACTCTTCCAATTGAAAAACACCATTGGACAACATTTACCAATCTACAAATCAACAAAATCCATAATTTTTAGGGCGTGATTGGTCCTCTAACCCCACTATCCTCTAAACCCTAACTTTTCTCAAATTTCACTAGGGTTTATTGAAAACCCCATATCCAGACTTCATACAACCTCAAAACCTCTTCCAACACTCTTCATTCTTCCTGCACAAACTTAATTGACCACCAAATTATGCTACTCCCTGACTTTACCCACTTTTACTCTCTCAAACCTCTCTTTTTCATTCAAAACCCCTCTTTTCCCAACTAGGGCATCATGCCATAACATACTTTTGACCCCCCTTGTCCTTGCAGACCTTTTGAATACATCAAACTCCACAACCTCACCCTATTTCCAACCTATTCTAACTTATTCTCAAGCAATTTCTTCTTTTCACCTCGTCTAGCCTTGCTTTTAAGGCCTAAATTCTAAATTTTCAAGAGGGGCAGCATTAGTAATCTCTTCCAATGCCTTTACCAATGCTATTTTCTTATTCCTACTCCTTATCGTACTTACATAATTGACTCAAATGACCCCACACTAACTCAAAACTAAAAGAAAGATTACAAAACGGCCTATCATGGCCTTATTTGACATTATGATGACTAAAACCACTAAACTAGACCTTCTTCATCAAATGGAGGAATAAGGTGCTATGCACCAATGATCATACACTTTTTGTGTGGAAAAATTGGACTTCTCAACCATCATGTGTATGTTTCTCTTTTCGATTGTTTTACATGCCATCATAAGGGATCAAGTCGGTTGAACATAGCTCAGAGCAATTCTGCGTGTTTGGGTATGAAAGAGGACCACGCCTAGCGTAAACATACCTATCCGGATGTGTTGGAGTAGTTTTTTTGGTCACACAAATTGCAAAATGAAAGTTGCACCACTTTGCAACTTTACACTACTTGCATTTGACACTTTTTCCATCAAGTGAAAACTGGACAC
>VDFB02099479.1:127134-140282 GCA_007258455.2 Sequoia sempervirens | reverse complement strand
GCTTATTTTGCCCTTATTGTGAATGTTTGTATTAATTTTTGCTTTTGCTTGATTTTGTTGCATTTCCTTACATTTCAATAGTAAAAAATCATGCACACAATAGACTTTCGATTTTATTAAACTTTAGACACATTCACACTATGGAAAAACTACTTAATTACCCGAGACCAATAATAATAAATTAATGAACAAAATAAAAGAACTTGAGTTCAATGAAACAAAGTGAATGTAAACAATTCTATGTAATCAATTCAAATGAGTACCTTGGCTCCATGGAAAGTTACAAGATGTTGACTAATTGGGTTGCTTGTGGCCTAATTTTATATTATAAAGTGTTCACTTAATGGCTTAAGGATTGGTATATCTCAAGTCAACAAGTAAATAGAATAAAAGTGCATGCGTATAAAACAAAGCTCATTTAATTACAACTTGATCTAATGACATGTAAAAGCATACAAAGAACAATGGATGAACATTGACTCATAAGGTAAGGTAAGTTTTTTTGTTTTATATATTGAAGGGGGTTTGAACTCGGCACCATCTAGATGCCTACTAAGAAGACACATCAATTGGGAAGACATGGTCATGGGGGACTAGTTGTGTAAGAAATTCCACCATGCAAACATATCAAAGGCATGGTACAACTAGTGCCACCTATGTCTGGTCCCCGAGATTACACTCGCAATATGTTAGCGACTTCTAGTCCCAGGTGGGGCCGACCTCAGCTTTCGGAGAATCTTCACCACGTCACCAACCGTTATTCGACATGGACGCCGCGGCTTCCTCACTGTTTCTTATAAAGAGTATAAAAGCACGTGAATCTATTAAATAATACCACCGAATTAGCTCATTTAATTCAACGCGTAGAGTATTTAAGCCAAAGCCCATGTGGAATTTCCTGCAGCAGACTCTGTATCTCGGTAATCACGTTTTGATGGGAATCTACAATGTGTCCTCCATTCTGCCTTTTAACGTCACTTGATCACAAAGTCCAAGCGGTTTCTGTCAAGGGCGGTGACGAGTTACGTTTTCACTTTAATCGGCTAGTTAGGGATCGGCTAATTTTCCGTAAGAAGACGGGAACTTGAGATGTACGTGGCAAAGTGGAAAATGTGAATGGGCGTTCACTTTTGCGTGAAGGGAGGAGATAAGAAAACTGAGAGGAGACAATGTGGGAATCTCAATAGCTTTCCGTGGCCAGCTGGTGATATTTATGTTTCATAAATCGCCGTCGCGTTTTACTTTTGTCACCCGTTGAAATTCCCCGCGCACCTTCTTAGCTGAATTTTATGGACAATGTTATAGCGTGCATTTCAAGCGTGCCTCGGGATATTTCACTGGATTCCCACTCCGGTTCGAACCCCCCACCGTCGAAGTTGCGCCACCTGTACAACGCGAATTTGCTCGTACCGGGAAAAGGATTACCATGCGCCGCGTTTGTGGTACGGGTGGCAGCCTTCATCGTCATCGGATGCTTAATAATATCTTGATCTCTTTAAAATTTCAAATACTTACTACCTAGCATACATAGGTATATTAATTATTAATATATATAAAATATGCGGAGAATTTCATTCTAAAATTAAATTAAATTATAATTTCTAAAATTTCTAAAATATATATTATTTAGTTTTTAAATAATTAATTAAATTGTAGTGATTATCTATACAAATGAATTAAATTAAATTTTATATTCATCTTAAATTTAGATATAAAAACAATCTTTCTGTTTTATTTTTTTGCTCTTTGTACATGTAAATCATTTCATTTTCTAAAATGATACTTAAAAATGCATTTAAAAAAATTATAAAATCATTGATGTAGGAAAGTTTTTGATTTAAATCTCTTTAATTTAAATAAGAGTTGCATTTTCATCTTTACTTCTATCCTATAATAAATTATTAAATATTTCTAGAAAAATAAATAAATTATTAAATATAAATAAATATTTTTTCATATATTACAAATTAAATTAACATATAAATATAATATAATATATAATTAATATATAATACATTTTAATAAATTATATATAATATAATTATATTTATTATTATATATTATATTTATAACATAAATTATTAATATATAACATTATTATAATTAATAATTAATATTCTTTTATATAATACAAATTAAATTAATAATTATATTCTTATCTCTCCATCTCTTCCCTATATTGCTATCTCTATTTCTCTCTATCTCACTCACTCATCTATCTCTTTCTATCCATATCTTTCTTTATCTCTTATCTCTCTCTTGATCTCTTGATCTCTTTCCTTATCCTCTCTCTATCCTATCTATATCTCCCTCCCTCTCCCTCTCCATTCCTCTTCCTCTCCCTCTCCCTCTCTCCCCTCTCCTCCTTTCTTCTCTCTCTCCCCTCTCTCTCTCCCTCTCCTCCTCCCCTCCATCCCTCTATCTTTCCTCCCTTTCTCTCTCTCATTCTCTATCTCTCTCTATTTTCTCTCTCTCCCTCTCCTATCTCTCTCACCTCTCCGTCTCCCTTATTATCTCTATCGCTCCATCTCTATTTTTCTATCTCTACTTTTTGTTTTTCTCTCTCCCTCTCCTTCTCCCCCTCTCTATATCTCCTTATGTATTTATCTCTCTATCACTCTATCTCACCATCTATATGTCTCTATCTCTCCCTCTCTCTTCTTTTATGTCTATCTCTTCTTCTATATCTCTCCCTCTTTATCTCTCTATCTCTCTCTCTCTACCTTTATCTCTCCCTCTACCTCTATCTCTCAAACTATTTTTCTCCCTCTTCCTCTTTCGCTCTATCTTCATCTCTACCTCAATTTCCCTTCCTCCCCCTCTATCTGTAGACATTTATCCCTCTCTCTATCCATCCATTTCTCTCCCTCTCTCTCTTCCTATACCTCTATATCTATATCTCTTTGCCTCTCTATCCATATTTCTTCTTTTATCTCTCTACCCCTATATCTCTCCCTCCCTCTACCTCTCTCTATATCACTTCCTATCTCTATATTTATCTTTCTATCTCTCCCTCTCTCTATATATTTATCTATTTCATCTTTATCTCTCTCTCTCTCTCCTCTCTCTCTTTATCTCTCCCTCTCTCCCTCTCTTTCTCTCTTTATCCCTCTTCTTCTTCATCTCCATCTCTATCTTCCTCTCTATATTTATCTCCTTACCTCCCCTCTCTCTATCTCTTTCCCCCTCTATCTCTCCCTCACTCTCCCTTTCTCCATATTGCAAATATAACATGAGCTTGTTGGCAATGGAGCTTGATTATCTTCTTGATTACGAAGTTTTTTTTAGTCATGTTGGGGTCCCTATAAGTGGATGCATAGTTGATTTGAAGCTATCGCTTTTTCATTGAGACCTTTTTTGCACAAACATCATTTGATAAATGGTCTACCAATTGACCTCATGTACTACACAAATATATGCAAAAAATAGACCAAATTTTCCCTATTTGACCTTCCACACCTCTTCAGCATACCCATTGCACACCAAGATGTGATTGCTAGTTTATTGTGTATTAGGTCTATTTTGACATGTCAGACTAGTTTTTAATGTGTTGGGTCTATTTTGACATAATGGCCTAATTTTGAATGCATTGCACGTCTATTTTGATATAAAGACATGGTGTTTTTTTGGACTCTAATTTGGTAAAAAGTAAGTCAAAGGAAAGTTTGGTTGGGCATTGGGTTGAGTCGCAGCCCATACTTCTGACGCAACAAAAAAAATATTATAAAATGGTTCTTTCTTATAATTATTATTTTTTATTTATATATGTTTAATTCTTATTTACATGTGTTTCTAATTTTTTTCTCTATAAAAGGCATAGGCCTAAGTATTTATATTAATATTTATGAACAAAATTACAAAAAATACCAGAATTATAGTAGTGGTAAGCAATATCTAGCAGTTGATTTAGCATATTAGCAACATTATAGATCTTACTGTAAACCAGATTTTTGCATAGTCTATATAATAAAAAATTAACATCATGAAAACTAAAAGCTATTCATTTCATTCTTCCATATTATCTTCACCTTCAGTTATGTTCTGAGCGTTTGCATTCAAGTCTAGCATATTATCACCTTGGCCTTCATTTAATTCTTCTACATATCTCCCTGGTGGAGTGATTCAAGCCACTGCAATTTGCCTCCAACCATGCCACACTTGATGACCTAGGATGAATGACAAAGCAAAATATTTTTCCTTTATCATATCTATCATTTGCTGACCTAATTCTCTAGAATGCATTGGAATTGTCCTATAGCCATGGGTCATCATCTCATTACAACTACAAATTCGTGCCTATGGTTGAGATAGCATTTGGGAAATAGGTCTGCCAAATGGACAACTCCAAATTATAGCATTGGATAGCTCTCAAAAGATCATTTTCCCCCAACCAATTCAGTTTCGGTCTATGTGGTCCCCAATGTCGAGTCAACATGGCTTGCACCAACTATTGCTTCCCTCTTGACAACTTCGGGTCCCACCATAGTCATCGACACATCAGGGAGACACGATGGAGAGTCCCACCGAAGTCCCCAAGTCTCACCGCCGAGAGTCTCCAACATGCTCACCACAACCCATTGGTCTATCGGGGAGACTCAAGACAGAGTCCCATCGATAACACTAAGTCACACCGATCAAACACATGAGATTTGAGTTTCACACGCTTGAACCGAAAGGAAATATTTGGCGTATCTTGGCATCAATGAATTTTAATTCTCCTCATGAAATGAAATTTCATCCCTCTCTACCATGTGTGTATTCTTAATGATGTAGTCCATACCGGTCCATGTGGTCCCCACTGCCAAGTCAGCATGGCTTGCACCAACTATTGCTTTCCTCTTGACAACCTCAGGTCCCACCATAGTCATCGACACATCGGGGAAGTCCCCAAGTCTCACCGATGAAAGTCTCCAACATGCTCACTACAACCCATCGGTCTATCAGGGAGACTCAAGACAAAGTCCCACCGATAACACTAAGTCACACTGATTAAACACATGAGATTTGAGTTTCACATGCTTGAACATGAAGGAAACATTTGGCGTATCTCGACATTAATGAATTTTAATTCTCCTCACAAAATTATATTTCATCCCTCTCTGCCATGTGTGTATTCACACATTTTCTGATGAGCGATGTACACACAACAAATTCCATTTGGATTGCATGAGGAGTTATGATTTCCAACCCTTGTATAATGTGCTTATGATTACCAACAACCCTCTAGTTGCGTCAGCTTATATGAAATCGATTTGTCATTCAGTTCTACTTCCCATCATTATGCAAACGTCTGGCCTTCCTTTAAATATTTCTTGCAAAATGTATAAAAATTAGCAACACCAATTTTAGGACCCACGCTGAATATTTTAACCGCATT
This sequence comes from Sequoia sempervirens, assembly GCA_007258455.2. Classification (NCBI taxonomy): domain Eukaryota; kingdom Viridiplantae; phylum Streptophyta; class Pinopsida; order Cupressales; family Cupressaceae; genus Sequoia; species Sequoia sempervirens. The sequence continues at coordinate 134,905 of VDFB02099479.1, read as the reverse complement.
TTCCAGCATGCACCACTTAGCAGATTTTATTCCTTCTCCAAACTTCATACACAACACTCCAACTTCCCTTTTAACTTCATGGCAGACGTCCTAACACTTGAACAATGTTTTCAATCCCAACATGAAAGATACAATTTAACTTAAATACTTTATTTGCCTTGCTATTGAGCTTGAATCTAAACAAGCCTTGTTCAAATCCTGTTCCCATATTCTAAAACAAACTCTCATTATATGCTTACTTTTCTCTTCTCCAATATAATCAAATCTTGAAGCACGAGAGGGTAATCATTGACTTGAACCCCATACATTTTCTCTACTAGACCTTGCTCACACCTGATGTTGGCTAAGACATCAACCACCTGGTTTCCTTCCCTATAAGTGTGATTAAGCTAGAAAGATTTAAACTTGTCAAGCAAATGCAAACTTTGTTCCATAACATAATTTATTTGCCAATTACTTGATCCTCTATCCTTGCAAGCATTAATAATGAGCAACAAGTCTCCTTCAATCACCAATTTTGACACTTTATGTTGAATTGCTAAATGCAAACCATGAAGAAGTGCAATCACTTTTGCTTGATTGTTTGTACCATTTTGAAAAATAATTGACTTTGCACATATTACCGAACCCTCTTGATCTCTTAACACTACACCCACTCCTAACACTCCTGGATTACCATGTGACACTCCATCAAAATTTAATTTGACAAAGCCATTAGGGGAAGACAACCAAATCATCTTTTTCCTGTCAATTTTTACATTCCCTTTTGAGCTTATGCAACCCTTGAAAGGGATAACAAGAGACGACCACTCCAACTATTTTGCATCCCAATCAGTAAATACAAAACCCACATGCTTAGATTTTTGTACATATGCATTAGTAACTTCACATATAGATTTATCCAACTTTGCCAACATTAACTCCAAGCTGGTTTTTTCTTTTTGAAATATCCTTTTGTTTCTTTCCCACCAAATGCACCATAGCACAGAAGAAGGCATAATTTTCCATATGCTTGCAAAGAGAGATGATTTGTATAATACATGCCAACTCATAAACATATCCCATAGCTTTTGGGGAAGAGGAGAACTCCAACCTAATTTGGATTGAACAAAAGAACAACATGAACTTGCAAACAGACAACTCAAGAATCAATGATCCACTTCCTCTATCATTGATTCACAAAGCACACATTTAAAAGGAGCAACAATTCCAAGTTTTTTTGATCTTTCACATGTTAAAATCTTATGCTTTAATGCCATCCATAAAAACAACTTGCCTTCAAAAAACCATTGGATTCCAACAAAATGACAAAGCTCTTTGTTTACTGCCCTGTGCTTGTTTAGACATTACACCCTTGTAACCCACTTTAACTGTATAGTTACCTATCTTTGAAGGAGCCCAAATCAATTTATCTGCAACTTTCCCAATGAATATAGTTCTTTGAATTAAAATATTGATCAACTCTTCTCACTGAGCTATTTGAATAACTGAAGGTAGCAATAATTTCCAATTCACTTCCCCTGTTTGCACATCTATATCCTGGATATAATCTTTTAACTTTTCCCCCCAATTGTGTAGTGTAGTCAATTACAATCTGAAAATCATACAATGTTTCCAATGTGTATAAATCTAACCTCAAGGAGGTTAGGGGTAAAGCCCATTCCTATATCCCAGGTCAGTGGAGCAGGAATAGGTAGAATATTACTGACCCTTACCTTTCCCACTACGAAGCAGAGTCGAACCTATGACCTCGAGGAATGCAAACCCCAAGTGCCAGCCAACTCCGCTACAAGTATTATTATTATATATGTTTATATTTATTATTCATTTTAATATTTGTATTTTTTAAGTATGTAGAAGTATTTTTATGTCATGTGGAATTGATCCTTAAAATTAAAAATTTGTATGTCTATCTATTTCATAATTATAATGAGTTGATATAAGAAAAAAATTGATAGAAAAAAAGGACTCACTTGAAATTATTTAAAGGAAAATTAGAAGGAGAATAATGGTGTGGAACAAAGAGATTCTTAAAATTTTAAAATTTCAATCAACTTCAATGATAATCTAGATGTCTCATCTTTTAGGATTGTGCCCTAATTGAGAAGTTTTTGGTAAAAAACTTTACAAGGGACAAAATTATGGAAAGGGTGAATGAATCCTAGCATGTTCCTTTCACACCAAATTCCTTTTGAATGGATTCTTTTTCCTTGCTTTGAATCTAAGTCAATTAGGGATAAAGTAATCTCTCGTGGCTCATGGAACTTGAATGACACATCACTATTCTAATTGTTTTTCCCTAATTTTTAATCCCAATGTATGTGCACCCCTAGATTTCACCTATTTGGATTGGGCTTTACAACCTTCCAATTAAACTTTGGAAAAAGGAAAGACTTACAAATTGAAAATAGTTTACGACACAATCTCCTTTGACAATGATTTATTTGAAGGAAACTCCTCCATTTATGCAAGAATTTGCATTGCCTCAATCCGTAAGATCCCCAAAGAAATAAACCTAGTTACGTCAATAAAATCATATGCTTATTCAATAGAAGTTGAAGAGCCACAAATTTTATGGCATTATTGTAAAAGTAAAAAACACATGAAGTCAAATTACTTAGGAACACTAGAGGTGATGAAATGGATCCCTAAAAAAAATTTGGTAGCCAACACAAGGTAGATGAATAAAATGAGGTCAAATTGGTGGTTTCTTTCTCAAAATATGGGCTATTAAACCCCTTTCTTGGTGGTTGTTATGATAAAAGAATTGTGTCATTTCAAGCAGTTGCAGAGAATGAAGAGGAAGTTCAAGATGAGGATTCATATGCATGGTTTGACTTAGAGAAGGACTTGGAGGATAAATTAGACATTATTGACTTGGGGAGCATAAGTCAATCTCTCGCTAATATTCTAAAAGCTAGCATTGAATTGGGAAAGAAGAAATGAAGGAAGACAATCAAACAAAAAAGAGAGGAATCTACTCTAGCTATGAACCAATCATCTTTGAAGGAATATCTATTGAGATCTAAGGAAGAATTCCCCTCCCTTAGAGAGAAATGAAGATTTCCAAGTGGAATTTTAGGGGCTTAAATACCCCTTACAAATGGAACTTAATAAAGTGCCAAATTAACAATATAATGGTCAACATCATATTGTGTCATGAAATGAAGCTAAAGATAGAAGAATTCCTATAGTTTATAAGTTCCATTACAAATGAATGAGTAGTTTTAAGGTGGAGGCTAAAAGTTCTACTAGTGGTCTTGGGGTCCTTTGATATTCAAGGGTGCGTGTGTGTGGATCCTTTATCATCCTTACCCAACTAGATGTTGAATTGAAGGTTATTAGTGCCCTTGTTGGTTTGTCCTTTCATTCATTTAATGTCTATGAGCCCATAAAAAATGAGAATAAGTTGAGATTGAGGTTAGAGATGTCCTACTCTATCAATTCTATGCCAAATGATATGCATATAGTAGGAAGGGGATTTCAATACAATTCCTTCTCAAAGTGAAAAGAGTGGGGGTTTGAGGTTCACTCTTCTCAATCACATTCAAAATTTTAAAATTTTATGAGGAAAATGGACTTGTTAGACTCCATCTCTAAACATGGGGTATAAATATGAACTAATAGACACTCAAGCTTCATAAGTATAATGAAACAATTGGGTAGATTCATCTATTAAAATTTTTGGCTATGTTCACGCAAGCTCATATAATGCTCTATCATCCTAGCCTTTGATTTTGATCATTTCCTTGTCATGCTCTCAATTTATAAAGACAAACCATTGAATTGCTACCAATTCAAATTTAAGTTGATGTGGTTTAGGAGTGAAGATATCATGGATCTAATCCATCAAAGGTGGAAATAAGTGATCTTTTGAAGGGGTCCAAAATTATTTATTTTTCTAAAAAATTATTGCATCTCAAATCAAAACTCGGAGAGTGGAACAAACTTTCTTTTAATAATATATTTGAGGAGAAAATATGAATTGAGAATGATTTGGAGGTCTTAAACAAGAAAGTAATTTCCCATGGCATGTTACAAAAAAACTTCTCAAAGGAAAAATAATTATTGTCACAACATTTAGAGACCCTTGTTAAGGAAGAGATGTATTAGAAGGATAAATCTAGAGAAACATGGATTGTAGATGGGGATTTGAACATAAAATACTTCTATAATGTGTTAAAGTTGAGAAGAATCCAAAATATATAATCAATTACATCATGTCCCAAGATGGTTGTGCCTTATGAAGGGTAGAAGACATCCAAAGAGAAGCAACTAATTTTTTTCAAGATTTGTTGGTAGGGGAAGATACAGTTGATCCAAGAATCTTTAGAATTTTTTTAGATAGTATCCCATAGTTGGTAAGAAAATTAGACAATCAAAATATTATGCCACACATCTCTAAAGAAGAGTGAAATTAACCACATTCTAGCTTCATCTAAACAAATCCCTAGGGTTGAATGGCTTCCTCCCTCTTTTCTTATAGAAGTTTTAAGGAATAATTAGGAAGGATCAATGGGAATTGGTGGAAGAATCAAGATGGTCAACATAAATTATCAAAGATCTAAACAATACCAATATGTTTTAAATTCCTAAGAAGATAAAGAATAATACCTTCGTTGATTTTAGGTCTATCTCCTTATGCAACACTATTTACAATTTATTATATCTACAGTGATGGTCAATAGACTCAAATGTTGTCTTCCTCACCTTATTGACCCTAAAAAAATCAACTTGACCCAAAACAACATCATAGATGGGATGTTAGTGTCATGTGAGACAATACATTTGATTAAAAGAACAAATAAAAAAATATGCTATAAAACTAGATATTAGTGAGGCCTATGATCAAGTAAGTTGGAATTTCCTTCTTAACTTTATGTAGAAATTCAACTTCAATTAGAATTGGATAGAATGGACCTATAACTATATCTCAACTCCATTCTTAGTTATGGTGAATGGCTCTCCATGTGGTTTTTTTAAAATCATCTATTGACATTTTTTAGGGTGGCCCTCTTTCCCTTTTCCTCTTTGTGTTAATGATGGAAGCACTTGGGAGATCCATTAGTGTGAAAGCCTTAATTGGTTTATGGCATGGCATTCAAAATATTCTTCAAATGGACCCTTTGACTCACCAACAATTTATTAACAATACAATTTTAAACAAAGTGGAAAGCATAGAGGTATCTGTAGTTATCAAATCAACCTTGAACTATTATGTGAAGAGTTATAGAAAAATCATTAACATAGGAAAAACAAATTAATAGATTTTTCAACTTGAAAAAGGTCTTGTAAAGATGAATTGTGTAAATTTTATGGGATTTAATATCAAATTAATCCCTAATAAATACTTAGGAATCCCCCTTTTTAAAGGTTTCACAAGAACCAACCTATGGAGTGACACTATTGGGATCTACAAAAATAAATCAGAAATGTGGAAAGGTAATGACTTACTTTGGTAGGCTGTATGACTATAACCAAATCAATCCTTGTGGTCATCCCTTTGTACATCATGTCATGTGTTCAAATTACAAAAAAAAACCCATTTCATATATAGATGACATTCTCAAAATATTTCTTTGGAAGGGCTCAAATGAGAAAAAAAGGGTCTTGCTCATTGATTGGAATATATTAAGAAGGAATAATTAGAAGTTCATACTAGCATTTATTCAATTTTGAAGCATAATTTAATGTGTTGGGAGCCAAGTTAGTATGTATATATTTTTATTCTCTTGATGTCTTGAGTAAAATCCTACAAAATAAGTACCTAGATAATGATGATCCAAAGAGGGTCCTATCCATTTCCAATCCACCACATAGATTCACATATTTGGAAATTTATGATGAGTTGCAAATATATAATTACTAATCACCTATCATGGGTCATTAATAGCAAGAATTCTACTAGTGTTTGGTTTTATTCTTGGAATGGATACAAGTCATTAACAAATATCTTGGAACTAACATAATATAAAGATGTCTTTAAATAAGATTACAAAGTCAAAGCTGCAAATTATATTGATCAAATTGATTTGGGGAATGGTAAAGAGTGGGATTGGAAATATCTTAGTATGGTCATATTTCTAACAATGCTAAAGCCATCTTAGCTAAATAAATAAAAATTAAGAAGGTCCTCATCACATCAAAGGTTGGAAAAATTATTTGGTGTGGGTCTAAATTAGGTAGCTACTTGGTAAAATTATGCTATTGAATTCAAAGCATAACCTCCTCCAATCCCTCTTGTTGAGTTCTCTAGGTTGGGAAGGAAAAGTTTTTCCAAAGGGTAGATCATTTTTTTGGGCTACTCTCCATAAGTGTATTCTAAATGGGGATAGATTGCATTCTGTTGGTATCTTAGGATTGTCTCGATGCCCACTATGTCTCAATTCAAAGGAATTTATGAATCACCCTCTTCTGGTATATCCCTACACATGGAAATGCTAGTGTTGGTTGCTCAACAAATTAGGGTGGTCTAGAGTCTTACACCAATTTTTTTTAGCATCTTCCAAAGCTAACCTTTATTATACAAAGATGCCACTTGGGATAAAATCTAGTTTTTCTACCCCTCTATGATTATATAGTAATTTGGAAAGAAAGGAATAGGAATTTTTTTAGTATTATGGAAGCCTCAATTGAAGACATCATTAAAAGGATAGAAGTTGGAATAAACAATTTATTAAATGACAAATTGATGAAATCCAAACCAAGGAGGTTTCATGATTGGGTTACTAGGATTATGAAATCTTGGAGTTTGTTAAAATTTCCCATTAATCTCTCCAACACCCATCCAAATAGCAAAGAAAGACAAAGGAATGCCAAATGAGTTTCTCCACCAAGGGGAGACTCAAAATGAATTTTGATAGGGCTCACAAAGGAAACCTCAGGGTGTTAGGAATGGGTTGTATCATCAAAGATAGTGCTAGTAATATCTCATACACCTAAAAATGGTCTGGATAATCTAATTAATTAAATATGACTTATTTGATTAATTAATCTTAATTTCATCTACTATTAAATAAATAGAAATATTTATTTACATAGTTCACTTTTAATTCTTCTAAATTCTTCTATTATTCCATCTTAATTAAATAAACAAATTTAATACTTTGTTTTTTTAATTATCAAATTCTTCTATTTTAAATCACATCATTCTATCTTAATTAAATAAATAGGTTCACATACTTTGTTTTATTTAATTGTTCATTTCTTCCATATTTAATTTAATAAATAGACTTCTATAGTTTGTTTTATTAAATTTAATATCTTATTTCTTCCTAAATTTGAATAAATCCAAAATATTCAAATCCTACAACTCATCATATCTCACCAATAAAATTAGATATTCTATGTCTAAATTAATTCAACTGGCATTCACAGGAAAGCTATGGAGACAAATTGGAGTAGACAATCCTCTTCAATCTCCTTCCTCTGATTCTTCCTATCATCTGGCCTGATGTTTTCATGGGGAGAAACCATTCCCATGATCAACTCAAGCTTCTTCATCTCTTACCATTCAATCCTCCAGATCAAATCCAAGCCTTTGTTGTGCTGCCCCTTCACAAAATTGTTGCCGTAAATCTATAAATACAACCTTCTTCTATAGGAAATGAATCCCATCTTTGTGCAAACTTACTCTGCAGGAATAGCAATCAAGAATCTTAGCAATAGCAATAGCAATAACAATCATAGCATTAGTAGAATCACAATCATGGCTGCATCATAGTTTTACTGTAGTTTCTTTCATCATAGTTTCATGTCAGCATAGATTATA